>BMAO01038058.1:0-62031 GCA_019973975.1 Trichonephila clavata | reverse complement strand
AACTTTGAAAAACTCAGTTGAATTTCGATGTTTTCCCATAGATCAACATTAAACCAGAAGTTCCGGAGGGTATTACTCAATGTTGTTGTTTACAAAGTAGAACTTGTCCATATAGCACAAATTACGAAGAAGAATTCGTTAGGGAAATTCTAAATTTGATAATTGAAAAAAGGTTAAGAACTAGAACGTCGCGTGTCAACAAATACTTTGATATAAATGAAAGATATATTTTAAGCACTTATGAATTGCAAACACTTTTTAAATTAAAGAAACCTAACTCCGGTACTATAAATATAGTAAAAAGTAAGTCAGAAAATGTTTCCCTAAATCCATGCATTATTAGAAGTAACGAGAACGAGGTTGAGATGTCTGTCCTTAGAGATACAGGAGCCTCGTTAGATATAGGTTGTAAGAAATTTGCTGCACCAGAAACGCTTACAGGTGAGCATGCGTTGGTCGAACATATTCCAGATAATAATAATATGACGCACCTGCGTCCCGCAGAGTTAGAAATTAAATGTGAGCCAAGACACGTGGTCTCAAAGGCTGTGGCCAAAACATGCGGATCGGGAAAAATTTATTTTGGAGAATCAAACCATTGAACTCCTGGAATCGAATTTAGAACAGAATGGTTTACCGAAACTGGAAATAGAGAATGTCACTCAGGTTAGCAGGTCCGCGAAGAAAAGTAGAAGAGAAGAGCATAAGTCTAACAAATGAATTTGATAAAATTGAGTTAGAAGAGAATTTAGTTGAAAATGTGGAAAATCTCATACCTTCGTTTAAAAAAGACGACAAGGACGCTATGAATCCAATTAAAATTAATGTTGATGAGGCTACAGAAGCACTGCTAAAAAGTAAAGAATCAGCTCCTTTGATTCAAAAGATAGAAAAGGGTAGGGATCAGAAAGAAGCACCCATGCAATTAGTTCCTGTAAGACTTGAAATTTTTGCGAAGTTAAACATTGATGCATTAAAAACCCTCCCTATTACACCTACAAGGGATAAACATATTTTAATTAACATGCGTATGTCGCCAAGGTACAATGAGGCAGTACCAATGCCTGATATAGCATCCACTACCCTTGTGGAAGCGTTATTGCAGACTTTAACGAGAGAAGAGGCTTTCCTAAAGAGATCCAAACAGACAAAGGATCCTCATTTTTGAGAATTTTAACTACTGAGTTATTTAAAAATTTGGGAATTTACTGTCCTTCACGAATGCCAGTTAGATTTAAAAGTGTTTTCTATTATTTTAGAATGTTGATAGCTGAACTATCCAAAGGGCACGAAAAGTTTGATTCATCATATTTAGAGAATGTGGTTATATTTTCAGAAAACTCGAATTATTCTATAAATCACATAGATAAAGTATTAGAACCGAACACACATTTAACAATCAAAATAGCAAAATGTAAATTCGCTCAAGATAGCGTTAAATATCGTGGTCCTGTCGTAGGGTTAGGAAAAGGTTCTCCTGCAAAATTAAAGGTAGAGACGAAAGTAGATGTTCAAAATTCAAGAACTAAAACTCGAGTTAGTGGTTTTTGGGGACTAGCGGAGTATAATCGGCAACATATCCCTATACTTTCTAGTTTAGCTGCCCCATTATCTGAGTAGGAGAATCAAAAAAGGTTACAGTAAGGGGATTTTTAAATGTCGAGAATCCTTTAGACAATGGAAGAAAGAGTTGTTGACTAACCCAGTTCCTTGTGCCCCTGATTTCACGAAACGGTTTATTTTTCAACCCAACTTAATTTTTCTCAATATCATTTCTATAATAAACAACACATAATTTTTCTTTATTTTCATTTTTCTAAAAAAAAAATTTGGTGTATGATTTAACCACGAAAAAAAGTATTTGTAGTTACATTAATATATGTCATAAGGTATGACCAGAAGCATAGATATGTTCTGTATGCATTTATGATAAAATTTTATAATTAAGTTCATGAGATTGATTTTTTAAAAATTTGTAACACATTTATGGGGAAATTTCTATACTGATTGCATGTATTAATACACTTCTGTGTTCTTATAAACACGTCATCTACCACAATGATAAATTAAGAAATTTTAAGTAAGAGATATTTCTCTAATAAAGTGATGTATCCATTTCATTAGTATGATTCTTGAGTAGATATTAAGATGTGTAAAGTGTTTGATATTTTTATTTCATTGGTAGGATGTTGAGTAGATGTTAAGTTGCGTAAAGTGTTTGATATTTTTATTTCATTGGTAGGATTTTGAGATGGTGTTAAGATGTTGTGTAAAATGTTTCATGGTAACAGAAATTATAAGATAAGCTAGTTTCACTAATCCTTGTGAATAAAAATTAGTTTTTGTGGTATAGGCCATATTAATAAAGTAGAGAAATTGTAATGTAAAGTTAGGTTATTATTCAAAGAATAACTTACTTTTAAAACATTTGTAATTTTGAGTATATCAATTTTATATTAACGAAGTATGTATTTGTGTATTTTTAATTTCTCTCTTAAAATTTGAGCCAAGAGAATGTTAGCATTATTTCTTCATACTATTCTAATTAAAGAAATGATGCTTATGGATATTAATTCATAATAAATATGATTTGAGTTACTGCGTTAAAAAAAAGGATTAACTATATAAAGTGTAATTTGTATATGTCTAGTAGATAAGTTGTGATTGTTTCATTTGATTTTTATATGTTAATGTATTATAGTATGTAATTAATTCTACCCAGAAGAAAATCGTACAGTGTTAAAAAGGTAGTGTTATCTAGAACTTTTAGTGATATCTCCTGTTGACAATTCAAATAATTTTATTTGGTCTTCAAAAACAGGACTTTTCCTTCATCAGAAAAAATTCTCTCTAGAGGAAGAAGGAGTTTGTAGCGAACATTTTTCGAAATCCAGTTCCTTTAAAGAACCATTGATGACATCAGAGACGAACGCTTATAGTAACTGCCTGATTGTAAGGGGAGGGGGACAGCGTTTCCCCAAAATCCTTTTCCCCTCCGGTTCCGAGAAAAAACTCCTCAAGAACATGTGGAGGACATGTGGAGAGACCAGTTCTGAGAGGGTCCCGGGCTGGAAGCGACAGAAGGAGTTGGTCTGTAGAATTAAGATGGTGTGTTTGATTTCGCTGTAATTAAATTTGTATATATATCTCTAGCCTGACTGTGTTTTTTCGTTCCAATACGTCACAACACACAAAACACCGATGAAAACATTCGAAATGATGTAAAATCATGTTTTCTAAAATGCACACCAAACCCATATAGATAAATTTTTCACATTATATTTATGATGATATATGCTCTACTTTGATATTTGTCATACATAAATGCTACAAATTCTTTCAAAATTTATACAGATTTTGTGATAATAGATGTAATTTTTACAAAATATCTCGTTTAAAAAAACTGAAAAAATGCTATGCATGTATTTTCTGAGTATTTTAAAACTTTTTCCATGCCTACTTTACTTAAAATATATTGACTTGATGCTAATGTTGAATAAAATGTGGCAAATGCATGTTGTAATTCATAATTTTTGTGATGAAGGGACATTTCATATAAAAATTGCATTTTTCTCTAAATAAAGTATTTTAAAAGGTTGTGAACCCTATTCTCAGAATTGATTGAAAGGATCCTCATACAAATTTCAGTAAACATAACTGATATGTAACTATATATACTAAAGTCAGATTTTAATAATATTCTCAAAATATTTTCGTAAGTATCACTTATCGTGAAAAAAATGACAATTTTCAAAAAATTCACTTTTACGTTGCAAGATTTTGAAAAACCTTAGCAATATATTTGAAATATCTCACTTCAGTATAAATATTAAAGTCTAATTAATATTCAGACAAAATCTGAAGTCTTAATATTTAACAGTTTCTCAGAAAACAGTACATAGGTGTACGTGATGATATGCCGATATGTGATAGTTTTTGTAGTTGCCCGTAAAGTTGTTTTACAGATAAAATTACATACATTTCATGTTTAAAGAGATAAAAACAGTTTCATTTTGGCTGTTTAAGAAATCAGTTATTGAGGTCTGATACTTTTAAAAATACTGTTTGCATGTGTATATACAAAACATTAATGAAAATATCGTATAATCACATGTTTCAAAATCCGTACTTTTACATTTTGATACATTATTACAAGGCATTCATGATGTTCTGTTCTCAACTTTGTTGTTTGTCATTCATCACAGATAACACTTCTTCAAAAAATGATACAGATTTTGAGAAAACTAATGTAAATATTACAAAACATCTCGTTAAACGAAAACTGAAAAATGCTATACATGTATTTTCTGGGAATATAAGTAAAATAGAAAACAAAAAAAGTCTTAAAATATATATAGGATAATCTAATGTGTAATAAAATGGGACAAATACATGTTGTAATTCATAATTTTTGTAATAAAGTGACATTTTATATAAAAATGCATTTTTCTCAATTTCAAAAATTTCAAAGCGTGTGTGTGTACCTTTTTCTCAGAACCCATGATTATACTCACACGTTAATTTTACTGAACATAACTGATTTGTAACTATATATAATGAAGTGAACTTTTTTTTAATATTCCAAAAATATTTTTGTGAAGATTCAGTTATCGAGAAAAAAAATGACAATTTTCAAAAAAACTCATAGTGATACTTTTACGTTGAATATATGTTTTTGAAAAATTCTAAACAATATATTTCAAAAATCTCACTTCAGTATAAATAAAAAAGTCTAATTAATATACAGATATAATTTTAAGTCTATACATTTAATAGTTTCTGGGGAAAAGGTACATTAAAATGCTCAATTTAACATTGTCGGTATAGGGGGTACCGACTACTCGTAATAATACTACATGAATATCGAATTTTTTTTAAAAAGACTTTGTGATGAAAATCATGTAATTAAAAGAAACTGCAAAATTTTCCATCAAATTACTTGATACCAAATAAAATATTTTTTTCCCACCAAATTGTTTTTCTAAATAATATGCCTTAGATTGAAAGCTTTTGTTTTCTTCAAATGCATATTGAATTTAAACGCTCCTACAATGTTTTATATAATAATGACCATATTAGCTATCTCTGTAAAGCAACTTTGCAAAATCAATTTTGTGATGCCTTTGTTAAATGTCGATTCACAGTAATCCGCTGATAAGCAAAAAAAAAAAAACCCTTTTCTCTTGCTCATACACGAATTTTTCTATCAAATGAAGGATGTGTGTAAAGAGTAGACATTGATGTGCAATGGACCACCAAAATATGCACTAACATTTTAGTTTTATGACATAGTTGGAACACTTCTATTGTTATTAACTGTTAAGAAAACATCAAGAACTTACCTCTTAAAATTGTTGAAGGGATCTTCCATAATTGCAAGTTTTATTTCTGAGTAGATTTCAAAGGGCAGAGTAGCATTCAGACCTTATAAAGGAAGAGTTATTATTAGTAGGTATAATTAATAACATAACAGCTTTTAGTAGAAACAGATCTACAATACACAACACAACTAAATTGTGTGTATATATACCACTTATAATCTAAATGTAATGAAAAGATAAACAAAACAGTGTTTTTTATCTCGATAAATTTTTGAGAATCAAATCTTTAACCAAATATAATAGTAATCATTATTAACACAGATGCTTAAAACAAGAAACTAGTTGTATACACAGTTTGCTCAACACAATGTTTCGTAAAACAGAATATACAAGCAATACTTTTAAATGTTAAAAAAAATTGATCCAAATATAATGCTGAAGTAAACTCAAATAATAAATCTTTTATTTTTTGGACATTTTTAAAAATAAATTTAATTTGTATGGCTTGATCTAGATAATACACTATAATAGTGGTACGCAGTTCAATGAATTGAAATTAAGTGAACCAAACGTTTCAACATCTACGTAAATTAATTTGCAAGTTCTAACATTTCTATCTATTCTTGTATCAATATCAAATTAGCAAATTTAATCTTTCCTTTTAACCATCCACTTAGAGCAGACTAATAGATAAAGTTCTGCCATTTTAGCTTGTCTTGCGCTCCTTTTAATTCGATAGCATTTAGTTCTTTCTTGATCGAACACTTCTTGCACATTATAAAAAATATTAATTCTTAAAACCTGAGTTAAAAAAATGATTTATTTTATTTATTTTCATGTTTTACTGTAACATAGAATGTCGTTTTCAGTGTTCAACTAAAATAACTTGAAACAAGTATTTTGTAAATTCTTTAAGATTGTTATTCTATTGGGAATTTAGATGCATATGAGAGATGCAGCATGAAAACGGCCTGAGAGTGATATTCACATGCCTCGTTCATTACAACTAAGGATTAAAGAAATATCTGATGTACAACACACTGTTCAAGACAAAAAACTAAGATAAACAACACCAAGAACTTAGATGAGTAAGTACTGTTCCCTTTGTCAGGAGATCAAGAAAAATTACTATTAAAATTTTGTCGTGTAAAATGCGAAAAATTCATGTACATTGAACATTGTAAGATGATTCATGGATCAAAATGTAAATAGGTAGTCGTGACAAGTTATAACTAACCATTATCTTTGTGATGTTTGTGTCTTTTTGTTTGTTTAAATTGAAATTTCTCATTATATCTTAAATATTATATTACAACGTGTGTAACATATACGTATGTACCTAATGGAGTGAAGCTTGTGCCAAAATAATTTATTAAAACTGCTTTCAGCATTAAATATATTTTTTAGATGTAATTAGTTTTGTTTATTGAGATGTTTACCAAAAAAAGTTTCAATTTTCCTAGATCTTTTTTAATCTTTCAACACACGAATTCATGGGAACCTACTTTTCACTTTTGGAGGCTACATTCCAGTTTTTCCACTCTCCTTTTTAAATCATCATAGCTCCTTTGCTTTGTATTATTTAATCCTTAACAGTCATTGAATGCTTGGGTGCTTCAGATAGATATATAGGTACTTTTATTTATTATTAATTGCTTCAGTAACAGTCCATTATTTTGATAAGAAGTTAATGCTATAGATAATACACAAATTAAGGGTTTCAGTAACAAAACAGCAGCGTATGTCAATACTTTAGATGTACCAATACCCTTTAATGTCAAATCTCACTAATAAAATGATTAAATACTCTTCAAATGTAAATAAGAGGTGACGCATCTGAGAGATGCCGCACACCTATATAAGGATGGAACTTCTTGATGTGTGCCTAGCGGACACTTAAGCAAACAAGAGAATTTAAAGTATAAGAATAGACTTACCTCCTTTAATTACAGTTCTGCAAATACATTTGTCTATTGTGGTATCTGCTCAAATTACAACATAGGAAACATTTTAGGTGGATTATTATATGCACTGGACAAATGTGAATTTCTCCATTTTGCCACAAAAAATCCAATCCAAGTACAGTAACAAATATAGAATGAATCAAAGTGGGATAAAGAAAAGTTATAAAAATAATTTCATATAAAATACAATTAAAAATTAACTTCATGAAATAAACCTATACTGCATAAAATTCCTTAGGAATTTCTTAAATTAACTATTTAAAATAACAGAACACTTGGTCTCAGCTAGCAATGATGGTGATTTTATAAATACTTCAAAAAACATACAAAATCTAAGAAAAATACTTTTAGCACAGCTATCTAAAACATTCTAACCTGCATTATAACTGAAGACTGAATGCTTAACAACACTGTCAACAAAAAACACAATATCTCTAGGACAAAATGCAAATAAAAAAAACCATATTGTCTATGATTTGTTTTGAAGAAGAAAACTTGCAACTATAACAAAAGAAGCACCTTAAAATATTTATGAACATAAAAATATATTCCTTACATTTTACTTTCCCTTCTAGTACACTTTTGATGAAAAAAACCAAGGATGTAATTAAAAATGTTTATGAATGGAAAATATTTTAAATTTGTAGCTTTAAATAAGAATTTAAAAATTTTAGTCTTTAGAACAGTTTTCTTATAATCAGAAACATGAAAGAGAGCTTAATGAAAAGTAAGACTTCAAAATTTATGTAAGAAAATAATGCACAGAAATTTTTATACCAAATGCAAAAATAAATAAATAAATTATAATACTTTTAACAAGGAACATTTAACATTAATTTTTGAAAAATTATATATTTTTGACATAAATATTTATTTATGAACATTCCTTAAAATATTTTATATTCATGAGAAATAATTGTTCAAATTTAAAATTTACCAGCAAATTTAAAATTGATAGAGTGAAATACATGTAATAAAATGGAAAAACATTTATAAATTTCATATTGAAATTATTTTTATTTGAACATAAAATTGGAATAGTGATAAACTAAATAGTTTGATCTTTTGAAGAGTTCATATTTAATATTTTACAAATATTGTGTAGCATATGTAACATTTATATATTTTACACATAATACAGAGAAAAGTACGAAATACAAACAGCATTTTTATTTGATTATTTCATTTTGAAGCTGCGAGTGGGTTACTGATGATGAGTCTTCTAATTTTGAACCTCGGTCAAGTGACATGGACAATACCTAAGTTACCATTTACTCCTCAAACTTCTCCCTTCATACTAACTGAAGGACTTTGAAGCTCTACCCACAACCCAAGTCGAGTAACTAAAATATCTGCAGCAAAATCTTACAGATTTAATTTTATCTTAACTTTTAATCCTTCCAAAAAGTATTCATAGAGAATTTTTAACAAGGAAAGACATAGCAAGAAACGATGAGTATACTTACAGTAGTGGTGTATTACTGTATATAAAATTGGTTTGAGCAACCAGTTAGAAAATAAATTTATAACTTTATACTTAAAAAAAAATTATTCCAATTTTGAAAAAACAACATGAATAAAAAAATTAATATCTCAGAAGTTTTCAAGCTTTGAAACTAAAGATTCAGTTTGCAAAGAAAAATTATTTTTTCAAATAATTTTAAAACAATATTTTTCTAATAATGTTTCTTTAAAAAAAAATGTTTATTTTGCTCAAATAATTTTAAAAAAATAAATTTATGCGTTAGATAAATATTTAAGCATAATATAAGAATATTAAATCATAAGTCCTGTGGTTGGTGGAAGGAGAAGAGAGGTGGGAAACCCCTGACCACTCCCAGGGTGTTCTCCCTCAAAATTAGGGTGGAACCGTGCCAAATCGTACTGTCACCTGCATGGTGCTCAAAGCTACGGCTAACGACAGGCGTACAATATAGCCTGATGCCATGATGGATTTCGTGGGCCTTGATCTGACTATGTCAGACAGGTGGCATTAGCAACAACAACAACAAATCATAAGTCCCCCTAAAGACAAAAATATATAAAAGTAAAAGAGAGCATTATGTGGAACATTTTAAACATTAAACTATTAATTACTATCTATCAGAACTAATAATGCAGAAAATAAGTTGATCAATCAATATAAATACAAAATCAATATAAATTTTGAAAAATAATTTTAAAAATAGTAACAATGATTATGTTACGATTGAATTTATTGTTCTGTTTAATTTTCCCATTTATGAAACTTAGTAAATAAAAATTACATTACAAATCAAAATACAGTTTCTTACCAGAGTAAAAAGAAATAAATCTGTAGAATCAAACCCATCGAGCATTATTTGAAAACAGTTCTTATCGATGAAGTTAACGAATTTCAGCTGCATTTCCTAAAAAACACAATACAAATTATAAAAATTTTTGATCAAAATAAATTTTCATTAATATTTCTTAACAAAAATTTTTAAAATATGACATTTAAAATATTGTTAAAGCAATCCACAAAATCATTTGCTTCATAATTTTTTCCTTAGTTTCAAATGCTTTTTATATTTAAAGCACATATATTAAATATCAATTCTCAGGCTCAGAACTGAATTAATCCAGTTAAATATTTTAAAGCATTAAATATTTAAACACATATAAAACTTCATACATATTTAATAACAATTTTTAAAGATTCAATTAAAGTTCATATATATTTAATAACAATTTCTAAAGTTTCGATTAAAGTTTATATAATGTGTAATAGTTTTGCAGTTAAAGTTTACACAAATAGAAATAGTATCATTTATAGTAAAATCTATAAGTATATTAACTAAAATCCATTTCTAATGAGAAATCATTCATTATAGCCTTACTAAAAAGTAAATAATCCTCTATTACCACACAGTATGCTCTCATTCAGATTAGTTTAATTACTTTATTAGTTATGAAATGGGAAGCATATTAATAGAGCTGAAATTCTTGTAGTTTAATGCATTTATCAGATTATTATACAACAACATTATAATGCAAATTTAGTGTTTTCAATGGTGCTTTATTTTTTAAATTTTTTAAAAAATATATCACACCGACAATTTTAAATTTATCACTATATATAAATTACGAATAATGTACCAAAATATAAAATATTTACATTCTTGATGAACATTTATATTTAGAATTATACACAACTAACATATAAACAATTAACAACTAACATTAAAACATATAAACAATTCATCTTAATTTTAATTAATATGAAGCTATTTTGATTCTTGAAACATAAGGTATCACAGATTTTGTTCAAATCAGTTCGAAATAGATATTTTCAATCCATGTAAAAAATAAGGAATTCATTCTTGTAGAGTTATATTGTATTTAATTTCAAAGCAAAGCTACATTCACGATATATATTTAAAACGATATTTTTTCTTACCAGTTAATTTTGGTTTAGTAATGCCAACAAACAAGTACGAAAAAAATGCATATGAAAATTATTCTGGAACAAATTTTGCACTGCAATAGACTATTGGTGAGAGATCTTGTAATTATAGTACTTATGAAGTGGAAACCAAAGCTATATTCTTCTTCATCAAGTCATCAAGTTCCAGAAAATATATATTTTTTTAAAAACCTGAGACTTAAGTTTGATTTAATATACAACAGCTGTCCCATTACATATTTTTATAGAGTTGTAATTAAAATGAACAATTTAACATCAATAGCCATGAAATGCGCACTTTTAACAAATTACCATAGGATTAAATCAGATGACAATACTCGAATTTCATCAGGCTTCCATCCTATACCATACAAAATAATTTAATATACAACAGTTCTTAATATCTTGCACACAAAAAAGAAATAATGATAAAGTTATTACTCCAGTTAGACCAAGATGAGTTAATAGCCAGAAAACATGAAATTTTTTCACTATATACAGTCGACTCTCGATAATTCGAAGTTGGAGGGACCAATGAAAAACTCCGAATTATCAGGAGTTCGAATTATCAAGAGGGTAGAAAAAACTCCCAAAATACTCAAAGAGAATTTCTTTTCTAACACATTTAAATTTGAAACTATGCAATAAAACAACAAATGTATACATATGTATAAAATTATTTTAAAGTACTTTTTAAAAAGTATGATAAATACTATACAGAAGTAAAAAGTCCTGTATTAAAAAAATACTTTCAATACATACATACACAATCCTACACATCTCTTCTTCACCATCCTTTCTGAACACATGTGTAGCAAGGCCACATGTTAAGCAAAAGCTATGGATGGCTGACAACAGATACGGTTGGTCTATTGTCTACTTGAAGAAGGAAAACAATAAAAGTGTATTTTCACCTAATGAACTGGAAAACACTAAGAAGGGGTAGCAAACAGATGGTCATCAAAGGAGCTATGTTACAGGGAAGACACGCAGAGACAATACAATACAAAACTTGTAAGCTCCAACCTGTTTGCTACAGGACTACATGATAGTGAGTGTTCGATTTGTCGAGAGTTTTATAAGATAACTTCGAATTATTGCGTGTTGTAGTCTGGCTAACCACAAATTTTACTTCGAATTATTGAGTGTACCAAAACGTATTGTTTTAGTTCGAAATATCAAGAGTTTTTCTAGGTACTCAGCATATACTTCGAATTAGTGAGAGGTTCGAATTATCAAAGATTTGAATCATCGAGAGTTGACTGTATAAATATTTATAAGATTTTATCCTTAACAAAAAAAATATTTTACGTTATAAAAATAAGGTATTATTTTAAAACACTTTTTTAAATACAAAATAATGAGTCTTTTTTTTTTTTTTTGGCATTACAAAATGACAGGAGGGGAAAAATCCAATTAATCAAGAATTTATAGTTCAGATAAAACTACATTTTTTTAAGTTAAAACCAATAAACCAAATAGAGAAATTTTAGTTTACAAACATTTTAAGTTTTTTAAAACAATATGAAAAGCAAAACCAGCCCATTAAAGTAACACGAAAGAAAGCAATTCATTATGGTGAGATAAGTACTTTCTATTTTATTTTTCTTTGAAAAAATTACTCCCTGAAAATTCAACATATTAAGAAGATTCAGGAATATAACCATGAAATTCTAAAGCAAAAATATTACTCTAATAACAATTTGAGTAAGAATTCTCACATTGATATTGAAAGAATGATAAATTGAAACAAACTTTAGAACAGAAAGTTTTTTTAAAGGAAACAAACACTTTAGAACAATTGGGATGGGGTATCATTGAATAGTATAAATCATTTTAAATACATATAACAAATCAACATGTTTTTAATTCATCATTAAAATATTCTGTTGAGAGAAGTAGATATCTTTGAAAGACATATCTCTCCTAAATGACATTTCATAAGAATAATATATTTTAGTTCCATTTAAAAAATTAAACCATATATATTAATATATTTCATATTTCAGATTAAAAAAATAAAGTAAAAGATTGATTTGATCATTTATACAATAAACTTGGGTAATGTTGACATTTGGGAAAAAATATTTTACATTAGAAATATGCAAACAATTTTAAATTCATAAAAAGTACAGTATAATTATCTTACCAAAAACAGTAAAATATAAGAATTAAAATCATTTTCAGCCACATATAAACACAATAAATGTAGTAACTGGGTAAATGCACTTTGTTGTAACTGACATCCATAACAGGAGAAAAAACCATTAATAAAAAATTACATTTTTCAAAATACATGTTAAAGCGGAAAGAATTCTTCACAAATACACCTAAAACCATTAAAACTGTAAAAGTTAAAAAAATGATAGTTTCAAAAATTTAGCACCACAAAAATTATACACTACAAGTGATTGTGATGATCATTTTCCTAATAAATTATGATAAAAAAATGAAGATAAAACTTGAATAATCACTTCATTCTTAGAATGTGTTCACAAAGACTGAACTAAATTCGATATATTATGAGTAAGCCCCATAATACTTCATGTTTAACTTAGTTTGTACATAAATTAAAATTAAATTCTCTAGTTACATATGTAGTATTTGGCTATTAAACCACAGTGGTTCCAAAATAGAAACTAAAATTACTATAGTGAAAATGGATAAAACAATCAGTAATCTACATTTTTAAACTGATATACTGCCAATAAATGGAAGCAGGTTATTCCGGAAGAGTAGAAATATATGTTTGTGATGAAAATAACTTTATATTTACAAATACAATAATTTGTATTTCAAAGAAAAGATATCATAAGATAGTACAACAATAAATGTGGAGGAACACACCTATAAGGAGTGCTGGACAATGCATTGCCTTATATCCCAGACTTCATGGCATATTTAGGATTTGTACTTCATATTTCACAATCCGTAAGAAGTTTCTCGCACATAAGAACATTTAATCCAGAATGGCATTTTTCTGTTTCTATGTCATTTAACTCTTATCACAAGAAGCAAAAAAAATAACATAATAAAACATCTGAAAAACGGAAAGGATTGTAAAAAGCAATGGAATAGAAGCCCGATGGCTTTTATTCGACCATAATTTGAATTTAGAAAACATACTTTACAAAACATTTCCTAGAGAATTTTAAAACTGTAGTGCACATTTTTAAGATGTAAATTTCAGGAAAAAAAACATAAGTATTTACAACTGTTTTCACAAAAAAATTAAATTTCATTTCAGATTTAAAAATATTAAAAGCAAAACCTATATTTTCACACTAAACTTATAACTTTAAATAGAAAAAAAAGAGAGAAAAAATTCGATTATTTTAAAAATACTTTTTGCTCATTTCTTTACACAAATTACAAAAGCTTTAGCTTGAAGAATCCCAATATAACCTAGTCAATGAAATTTTATAAATTAAATTGCTGAAACAATACAATTCTTAACATCAAGTAGAAATTACATGAAAAAAGATGTAAGTTACAGTGTATTTTTGAAATTGTGTGCATCTTGAAAAAGTATATAATTCTTAATATAAGATATTTAGTAAATACTGAAAATAAATATATTTATACATTTTTATGTTTTGTAAAATAAGGGCTACTATACTAACTACTACATGACACATGACTACTTGCAAAGGCATTTACATAGCATTGGACTAAAGGATTCTGCCAGGTGCCCTCTGTGCAACCAGGGTGAAATGGATGGTGACCACCTCAGACACTGCCCTATTGTTTTAAAGTTTTTTGTAGACAACTCTACAGAGACAAATTTTAACTCTTTTTATGCGTCGTCATCATTTTATTGGGCTGCTCGTCTACTAATGGCAGAGATGCCAAAGATGGGCGTAGGATAAAAAAAAAAATGTTTTGTAAAATGCACTTCAGCTTCTCACATTGTTTATAAATTCAAATAAATGTACTTTAAAATTTAGGACCAAAATAATTTTGAATCTACACATCCAATTGTTGCAATAAAGCACTAAAAAAATTCAGTAAGATGAGATTAAAAAAGAATTTTTTTTTCATAATACTTTTCCAAACCATAAACAGCATCTTTGCAAAATAGTAAAATTCTGAAAGAATTTGCACAAATATGCAGCAACATAAAATCATTCGAATGTTAAATAAAACATCAAACTAAAATTAAAAATAAAGTTAATTACATTACAGCAAAAACTCTTAAGTTAGTTTTTGAGAAGTACTTTCCCAAGTTAATTTCATAATATTCAGGATTTAATAAATACATCTTCAGAAGATTTAGAGCAACCTTCAATAAAAATTGAATGATATATATTAAACTAAAAAATTTTAAACATCAATTTTGAGATAGTGAAAGGAATATATTGCTCTAAGTCTAGATAAAAAAAAGGAGGGAGGGGGGGGGTAGAAACATTACAAAAATGTTCCAATCAAAATCTTTACACTAAAAAATACAATTTTTCGGATTTAATCTTGTAGTTGAAAAGAGACATGATATACCGTAGAAGCAAAAAGTCTAAGTGATTTTATTAAAAAATTTTCAATATAAATCTACCAAATAACCAATTAATGAACTGTTATAACTAATAAGGAAATAATTTAAAGAAATTTAATACATGTATTATTCAACCGAACTTAATAGCTAAATATAATAATTAAATTCTGTGCAGACATTATTCTTTCACAGATTTAAAAAAATAACTAAAAACAATACAAAAAGTTTTAATGATTATTTTTTTTACATTATTACTTTTTATTCACATTCCCTTATTTTTCACAACTTCTATCTTTGGAATGTACATTTGAACATAATTTTTTACTATCTTTTGAGAAAAGTATAGCTTCATTACACTACACATATAGCATTATAAAATAAATTAATAGATTAACATAGAGCTATGATCACCATTAATATTAATCTTATCCATTTTCAAATTGATAATAATATTCATTTTAACAGCATTAAATCATAACTGTAGGGCTAAAAAAATTATCCAAGCTAGTGCTATACTTTTTAAAAATTTCTCTCTCATAGCAATGTAGATAAAGGCAATGATTATTTATTATTTGGTTCTTCTTTATTTCTGCTTCGATGATTCCAAAAAACCTGTTATCACTCACTATGTTGCAACTGTACTTTCTACAACAGGACATTAAATAGGCATTCAGGTAAAGCATTGCAAATTTCTTTGCCAAATAATTGCAAATGAAATGCAACGAAGATACTTTCAATGACTAAATTTAAATTTTTGAAAATTCTGGATAAGTATCAAAATTTATAATATTTTATGTATCATTCCTCTTGTCAATGGTCTTTAGTTTTTACATAATAAAATAAAAACAGATTTCCTTAAATAAAGTAAGATATTTTAAAATGTGAAAGATTAATACATTTTTTCCTTCTCATGTTTAATTCCTTTAATAATTTCCTTTGAACTTGATTGTATATTATCCCAAATTTCCCGGGACTGTTCCGAATGTTCAGTGCTTGCTTCGATTTTTCACTACTCGGTTTTAGTCCGAAATTTATAGCATATATATTTTTTTAATTATCAATGCTGCACTGTCCAGAAATGCCTTCATTTAGTCTAATAAGATGGGCCAATTTCAGAGGTAGATGGAAATACAACTGCATCTTTTAATAAGAACCTGAAATTATAGTTGTTCAAATGTTTAAAACTGTCAGAGTTCCCCATTTTTTCTTCCTGGCACTAAGGCTGCAACTTAGCCAGTATTTAGCAGCTTTTGTAACAAAACTGCCCTGACTTAAATAAGATCATAACAGAAAAATATGTTCTGAAAAATATTCATGCTTTTGAGAAATATGAGGGTACTTCAAAATAATTTAAAAGGGTTGCAGATTTATTATTTTTAAAAAAAAATGAATACTGAATTTTTTTAATATATATATTTGTTCTTTTTATGTATATTAAAAACATACATTATTAAAATATAAAACAAAAATTATATATTTTGGTATAAATGTTTCTTGACCATATACTAACTCCACCACAGTAATTATAATAAAATAATTTATTTGTAAAAAATCTATATACATATTATATATATATACATTTTTAACTTCAAAATTTTTGTCATCTTAATATATTGAAGCAGCTATTCATTTTGAAATAACATTTTTGATAAGAAGGAATAATATTTGCTCACTATTCCTCTTAACTATTTTTTATTTCAAAATATGTAAAATTTAGTGAGGAGTACTTGATCTTATAATTTACTGTTGTGTGTGTGTTGAATAATTTTTTTTTAAAATTGTTTCAAATGTATAAAATTTCAATGTTCAATAACTTAACATACTATCTTTGTATACTTTTTATGTGGAGGATATAATCAGATAACATTTCATTCTCCTAAATTCCACACCACCACACATTCACAATAGGAAGCTGTCATTTTTAGAATTTCAGTGTTGACTGAAATATTATACTTCTTTGTATTCAGTTTCTTTTATTTTATTTAAACAAATATGAATGCAGTTTTTAAATTTCTTTTTAAAACCCTACTATCTTTACAACTCTAACCCAGGGATTATATTTCTGAAATTTTAAAAGCATTTTAATAAATTGTGTACAAATCAGGATTAATTAAAATTTTAAAACTTATTGTTGAAGTTATTTAAAAGTTCAGATTTTAGATAATTTCCACAGTCATATACTATTTCAAATTTAATATATTATTGAACATTCTATGCCTGGACACAAATTATGCTCACAAAAGGGAAAAATCACTACCTTAGTTTACTAGAAGAAAGTGGCAAAATCTTTGCTGTGTGTAACTCAGAAACATTAAATTAGGGACATGAAAACTGAAAATGGATGATATTGGATTACTCCAATAATTCTTAGTCCTTTCTATTAAAAACAAACGAATTTAATTAAAATAATGGTTGAATGTACATTTAATTTGTCGTTCTTTTTTTTTCTTTAACTATTTACCTTTATTTCAAAGTTAATTCTTTTTCATACTTCAGATTTTTTTTTATCTTGTCTCTATTCAAATTGACTTTTCTGATATTTTATTTGGAAAATTGCTATGAAAGAGAGGAAAGTGTGGTTCTTCATTATGATAAATGGATTCTCCCACATGAGGAAAAGGGAAGGAATCTTAGGACCACTCCCTAAATTCAGTGGTCCTAAAGGAGGCAAAATACTTTCCTTTGTCACTCCTCACCTTTTCACATGGGGGGGGGGAGGCTATTTTATGACACCGACACTTGAACAGGAACTCGCCTCAATGAGCTTATTATGAAAACGTGGGAACCGTTTTTCTCATTTCTTTTTTCCTAATTTAAACTTTTTGGATAGATATTTTTAACTCTATAATCTTGATTAGAAAACGAATATTTTAATTATATTACAATGCAAAATATTTTAAATATACACGGATTAATAATTTGTTTTGAATTTTTGTAAAGTAGTTAATAATATAAAAATAGACATTTGAATCAATACAGAAAAGTAATTGCTATTATGTATGTCTCTATGCTGTACATCAAACATTATCATTATTACACTTTTATTAAGTTTTTCCACGCAATTTATTTGTGAGAAATTTAATGAAAATATAGTTATAAGAAAAATATACATCTAAAAGAAATTATATCGAAAAGTCATGCTTCTGTTAGAAGTCTATTTTTAAAACTATTCGACGGTGTGTGAAAATTTCATGTAAGCAAAATGACCATAGAGAGAGAGAGAAGTAGAGCATACATACATATATATATTACATTTTCTAAAAAATATGAATGTTTTTCGTTTACTTTTTTGCTGGTTCTTTTTTTAGGTTGCTGACTTAAGAAATGAATGTTTTAAAAACACGTAAGGAGGGAAAGTATCTTTATACATTGTAAAAATCAATTTTTGAAAAATATTTTATATAATTAATACAGAATGCTAGAAACGTTTTGAAGCAAACCTAATCAATATCCAACAGTAATTACGCTCTCTGCAATAAAAAAATATAGATGTGAACAGAAACTTCTACTATAAAAAAAGTAAACAAATAGATTTTTCGTTAATTTCTGATTGAATTTCGTTGGCTGGTCTTTCGTTTTGTTAATATCGCACTTCGAAACAACGTGAGGGGTATAGAGGTGACGAACTTCGCAATTTTAAATCACGGTGAATTGAGGAGGATGACACCTGATTTGACATTTTACTCTCCAGACTGTTCGGATTGGAAATACACTATTAATTATTTTTATTTTATATATGGTTACCTAGCTTTTTTAAGATGAACACTAAGAAATCCCCCCCCCTTAGAATACATACGAAACTTAGGACTTCTCAGATAATATAAATTTGATTGTAATGAGCTTACAAGGGGGCAGTCATTTCAAAAGTTTTTAAGTACCCCAATAGTCTAACGGAAAATATTAGGGACCCTCTATAAAGTCTGGTTTTAAGCCCCAAGCCGGACCTTACAAAGGATTACTTATTTGACATCAGTCAGGCTATGGGCCCCTTGAATCATGGGCCTCCCTACGATGTGGGGGTGTACTTTACGCCATTGAGTAACACTGACATTTTTTTAAAAAAAAAATATTAAATATATTTTGATGGATTTAAGTATTAAATAAATGGAATTAACTAATTAAATTTGATGTTTTGTGAAAAGTAGTGAAATGCAAGTGACAAGTATGACACCGAATCTCGTTCCTCCCATCCATATTACGCCGTCTAAGTATTGTAAGGATCAATTTCGTTTAATATGAAGCGTACTACAATATTCAAAACAAAGGGTCGTGAATGAAATCAAGTTTCAAAACCATAGCTCATTTGGAAAGCCCACTCTCTTTAGTCTGACCATAACCCAAATATAAATTCTAATGCAAACAAATGAATCTAAAAATTGCAATAAAACTTTCTAAACCTGATAAGTTTTATTGAAGCAGTAAGTATGAAATGAAATAACTGGGGAGTTTGTGAAATTCATATATAGGATGAAACCATTTTAATACAATTTAGGGTGTTTTCCAATCGAAAAAAAACCTTTTTATAATACTGAATTATCTGTTGCCTTAAAATCAGTCATTTTCATTTTTTAAAAAAAAAACTTTCTTTTATATATTAGAAAATTACATTTAATGACAGATTTCAGTATTACACTGAAATAATTTTTTAAAATAACATTGGGACTTCAACATTTATATAAGTGGCGTTCGAGATCTGATTCCAATACAAAGACAGAGGCGGATTAAGTTAGTTGGAGGCCCCTGGCGGTAAAAGGTTTGAGGCCAATGAATTCAAGAGTAAAAAACTAAAATAGTGAAAAGGTTCGTTAAACTTAAATTCTCGTAATAAAATGTATAACTATATTAAAACTCAACTGCTCAAGATAAATCTAAAATTTAAAAAAAAATTAAAAACTTTATTAAAGAGCTTGTGCAATTTCGCTGTAAAAAGTTACGTCTTGATTTCTTTTTGGCAAATTCATCAATTTTTTTCCGTGTCTATTTTGTCCAAAAAATCTTGTTTTATACGTAATATGTCAAATTTGTTATCTTGTCTCCTCTCCCATAGCATTTCTTAAATAATTTTAACGCTCTTTAAAACTGAAAAAGATCACTCACCTGATACATTTGGTATCAGTATTGTTAAATATATTTTCAAAAGTATGTCTGCACATTAGGGAAATTCGATACCATTTCCTTGCAACTCAATAAATTTCTAGTAAGGTTTTCAATGTGTATCTTTGTTTTCTTTTAAAAATCGTAAAAACTTATCCAATACTTCGCGAAAAAATTAAGAGATTCAATACAATCTTCATAAATATCCATTAGTCTTTGTATAATATCTTTCTTCTTAATTTTAGGTAATAATCTCTCGTCAAAAATACAGTTAGGTGTTCTAAAACAGTTTCATATATATCTCAACCCTTAGGGATAGTTCTGTTATTGTCCTATCGCATATGACATAAAATGAATTCACTGTGAAATTTTCCCTTCTTTCAAATTCATAAACGACTTTTCCAAATTCATTTTCGAAATTTTGTATATAATGTTCTAGATATTTTGGTAGACTAGATCCTTTTAATAACTCACACTCAACTTTTTACAACTATTTACTTGTAGCAATTATTCTCAGCAGTAAGATATTCCAAATCACGGTCATTAGGTAAATTTCATATTTGTCCATTTGTTTCAAAAAAGGGAAGTTGTGCCTTCACTATTGAAGCCTTTTTTTCCTCATTCGCGTCACGGGTTTCGGCCAAGGTATCTCTTGTATGTCCCAAGTCTTACAGCTCGTACGACATCTGCTGTTGCTGACCATCATGTACCTAAAACTTTTATCGCCGATATTGCACGTTTACTTCTTTCCAGAATTTTATTAATGTTCGCCAATGATGGGTTGATAAATTCAACTTTCAGTTGTGCAACATCCCACTAGAGGGTCAAGGCCTACTGTGCCCATCTCAGTTTTCGTCCCCTTGGGCACTGAGAAGCACGACCTCATGTACCGGTCAGGTAGTCAGTCTGACGTTAAACCTTAGTTCCCGAGCACAAGCTTGGTACTCATTTTATCGACGCATTGAAGGGATCAAAGGTTGAGACTACCTTGCCAGATCGGGGTTTGAACCCTGGACGTAGTGTGAAAGCGCGACACGCTACCACTCGGTTACAGGGAAGGGAGAGTATGCAGAGAAAAAATGAATAACTTCTGGGCATAAAATGTTTAATCACATCGCTACAACTTTTTGCTGCAAAATTTCTACTCAATTTAAGGAGTGACTGGCACAAGAAATATATCTATTGACGAAGAAAATATTGCTGTTCTCAGTATAAATATAGATCTATGTCATAAAAACTAGCAATTACGGATATTTAGAAAAGTAAATCGGTAGTCTTTCAAGATAGCTTTGATTCTATGCACAATTATTTCTCAACATTGCGTCAAAGGGACAAACTGCTTCAAAAAATTTTCTAGAAAGACCACACCTCTAAGCCGATACTATTGAACCACTTTGACAGATGCCTCCAATGAATCTCAAAAGTAAATCATTCACTTTTCCAAGAAGATGGCAATCAGACTCTGTCTCCGCCTTTTCATCTTTGGAACCTTTCGCACCTCTAAATGAGGAATCGGCTGCACATAATTGCTTATTTCACAGCCAAACTTTGAAAAGCGCCTTACTTTAAGGTTTTGGTGATTTAAACATCGCTAATAGAATTATTAGCCATTGTAACTCATTTGGAATTATCCAATTAATATTATACGCATGAACATAAAATAATTTCGCTAATAAACTGTTTTTCTTCTTTTTAAACCTAGAAACGATTTATAAAGGTCTATATTTTGTTTTTATAAATGTTAAGCTTTGGGTACATAGTGATCTCAATAAGGAAATTTTTAATTTGTTTTTGTAGCCCAAATTTTATTATGTATATATACAGTCGCTCCAAGCCAAACTCGGACATCAAAGAAAATCTACTAATTAAGAAAAAAAAATTTAAATAAAAATAATTAGCAAAATAATTAAATACATTTTCAATAATATATTTATTGCAGTATTAAAAACAGATAACAAAACATATAAATTACTACATTGTAACCAGAAATTATGGTAAAAAACAAAACAAAACAAAAATTAACGCACAATCCAAACTCGGACGGCTAAGAAGATTTTTAAAACTAGTTAATATTTCAAATGAATTAATATTTTGTATGTCATCCTTTGTTTTTTTTTATAACCATTTTAAGGCGTTTAGGCATAGATTGCACCAATTTTTCACAAAAATTAGGTTGAATATTGTCCCATTCTTGCAATAATACGCTTTTCAACTCAGTTTTACTTGAAACAGCGTGTTCCCGGACTTTTTTGTTAAGATGACCCCACAAATTCTCGATGGGATTTATGTCTGGGCTTTGGGGTGGTGTTTCCATGACGTGAGGACAATTATATAGGAGCCAGGAACGCACTCTATAAGCTTTATGCTTGGGATCATTATCCTGATAAAATCTCCAATTATTGCGAAGCGAAAGTTTTGGCACACATAGTGGCAAATTTGTTTTTAAAATGTCAAGGTATACATTCTGATCCATTCTCCCTTCAATGAAATGCAAAGTTCCTGGGCCAGAAGCTGAAAATGATCCCCAGACCATTACTGATCCGCCACCATGCTTCACAGTTGGTTTCAAGTGTTGTCTACGCAATTCCTCATTCGATTTTCTCCAAACATATGGCTTGCCATCTGATCCAAATATATTGAATTTGCTCTCGTCAGTGAATAATACTTGCTTCCAGTAAGAAAAATCCTCGTTTCCATGCTCCTTTGCGAATTCACGTCTTACTTTTTGATTTCGCTTACTTATGAAAGGCTTTTGTCTGGCTCTTCTTCCAGTGAGATTTTTCTTATGGAGCACATTTCTAATTGTTGATGGACTAGCTTTTTCCCTAATTCATTTTCAGCAATAATAGCTAGCTTTGGAGCGCTAAGGAAGGGATTTACTTTCACTTTTCTCACTAAATATCGTTCATCTGCTTCGGTGAAAATCTTGTTATGGGCTTTTTTAGACTTATTTTCCACCTGATAATTGGTTTTGTAGCGTTTTATGATGTCATGAACCGCGGAATGACTTCTTTTGGCAATCTCCGATATTTCTCGCACAGACTTTCCATCTTCAGTGTGCTTAATAAACAATTTCCTTAACTCTATGCTCGTTTGGCCCCTTTTCCTTGACATTTTCAATAAATTAAGTTTTTTTCTGCAATAAATGAAAAAACATCACATCGAGAATTCCGCTGAACAACTGCAATGTTTTTCATGAAGTTGTCTACAATTTTCACTCAGGGTTGCAATTATTTGGCACTTTATTGTCAGATGTCCGAGTTTGGCTTGCGCTCTCTTTCTTCCGCAATTTTCTTTTTATCTCTAAATTTGTCATTATAATTTATGAATTAGCATTATTTGGTTTGTTTTTAATAGAGCAATAAATTCACTATTAGAAAACCATCTTTACTTTTTTTGAATTCCTTTTAATCAAAGTATTTTTGCAAAACAAGATTTTTTTTTCTATAGTGTCCAAGTTTGGCTTGGAGCGACTGTATAAGCTGATAATGTTTTAAATTGATCGATTGCGTCATGGAGCAACACAGGTTTCAAATTTTACTAATTTCATTGTATTCAATTGTTATTTTATGCATTTTTTATATTAAGCAAATTTATTAAACATTTCTTTATTTTATTGCTGACTAATAAACTGAATCCAATAATTATATATTAAAAAAAAACCGAAATTTCGGAGATATTTATCGGAAAAATTTTAATAAATAATGTGCTGTTTGAATTCCTTTTTATAATCATTAGACAAATATTTGAAAAACATGCCCAGCTTTTCTAAAATTTGTATTAAATCCCGTCAGAATTTATTAAAAAATGTACAACTCTTTCTAATATGAGATTGTTGTGACCTTTCCCGAGTTTCTCTCAATTTACTATCAAGCAAATTTTGTCTTATTACACACATCCGAGCCTGTTTTGTATTTCGTTTTACATATGTTTCATTACTGAAATTAATAAATGTATTACTTTCATACATCTCACAATAATTGAAATATATCTTTAGAATACTAAACTATATTACTGTGAATCTTTTATTTTGCAGCAATTCTTCTTAAATTTCAAATAAAACCTTTCCAAGATTAATAGTTCTACGGAATTTCATCATTTTACTAAAATAAAACATTAATATAATTATATAAAATTATTTTAATACATTTTTTTTAAAAAATCAGAACGATTGATTGTCAAAAAGATCACCAAAGAAAAATGAACTCTTTATGCAAGTATGAAAAAGTAATAGTAACAATTGAGACAGAGACGTTAACAAACTTTTTTAAAGGTCCAATAAAAATCTATCTTTCTATTTTATAATGCGACTGATTTAATCTAATGATGTAAGATCGCTATTTGTTACGCGAAGACTCAATTCACCAATTAGCTGCAGGTAATATATATTTCTGAAAGTCTTCAAAACTTAGCACATCTGGAAAATTATTTTTAAATAGTAATACAAAAGTATAAATTGCGAAAATATTGAAGTATTAATAGTATTTAAAAAATAATATTTGTTAAGCTGAGTATCAATTATTATAAAAAATAACTAGCAAAACCAAGAACTAAGTTATTTTTTTATCTGAAAAACCTCTTAGGATGCTATTATAATTTATGTGGTTGAAGGAAATGATTTTGATGAATAATTTATGTGGTTGAAGGAAACGATTTTGATGAACTTAGCTACAACAGAATCATTCATTATGGAAAGTAGCAAAGAAATAATTGACTTACATAATATTTCTAGGACTTCTAAACTGAATGAATACTTTATACCATTTTTTTTAAAAAAGAAATACAGTTTACTAATTTCTTTACAAAACAAGTACCTTTAAACGTTTTTTTCTTAAATGTATTTATGTTATACGTAAATGTTATAATTTTAATACAAATAACTATGCAGTTAATGATTGTTTACTTATGGAACTTGTAAAAATTATGAATCAACTATACAAGGTTTTTGATTTAAGAAAAATTCCTTACTTGTACCATTTTGACATAAGATGGAATGCACCACCCTTTAAGTTACTTTACTGCACAAACCATTGTATTTTTCAAATGATTTTGGATCATACCTACTGTATTAAAAAGTGCTGTGTAACTAATATTGTTGCCAGTCTTAAAAAAAGTAAACAATTGATTGTTTTTAAAACTAAATAACATATCAACTTTTATTGCATTTCCCATCATATAAATATTACTTACCAATTAATTAGATTACACAATCTTTAATGCTTTAGAAAGTCTTCCACAACTGTGATGCAATTATAATGTATATGTCACCACAGCTGAAAATCCCATCTAGCACTTTTTTTAATCCGAAAAACATTCAAGACTTTCAAAAAGATGTAAGAATATTTACTTCATTCATCTGGTTGATGCACAGATTACCTTAAAAATCAACTTGGTTTTTTTTCTTCTTTTCTTTTTTATGGCGCAAGGACCAATTTAAAAATCAACTTGGAATAAAATGTCACATTAAATATTAGAAAATCATTTAGAAAGAAAAAAAAAAGTTTTGAGATGTATTCAATAGAATGGCTATTGTTGAACTGGTTTTTCCTATTACCTTTGTAACTTGAAATGCTCTAGAAACTAATTTATTTCAAAGGTGAATTTTTCCCAAGAATAAGTAAGCCTTTAAAGCAATAAATGAAATATTTTGAATGATACTGTGTTTAAGATTACTATAGTCTTACCATGTATAAATTTCTCATGATTTCTAAAAGCTGTACAAATAAATAAGAAAAAAAAAACAATATATGAATTAGTACAATAATCTTTGTAGCAGATTTTAATTATATCTACAAATGAAGAAGGTATTTCAGTTCTTAAGATGGCTAATTCACAAAGCTGTTACAGTTATGTGACATAAAACTTCAATTAATTAAAGCTTTAACAAAAAACAAAATAAACATTAATTTAACTTACCAATTGTTCATTTTGCATTCCAATAAACTTTATACCAGCTTCTTGTAAAGCAGATGCAACTTCTACTACTGGTATTCCAACAACTCCAAATGCATATTTGATACCCTTAAAAATATAGCCTAAAAAAAAATTAGATAATTTAAAATTAAACATGGAAATATTTTAAACACAATTTCTTAGAGCAGAATACGGTAAATTCCTATTGTAGCCCACCCCTTGGCGAAGATTTTTTTTCAAGTCGCACCAACATGGCGCCAAGCACGTTTTCCAAAGTCGAGTTCAGGCCAACTGGGAAAAACATAGCGTTTTGTCCGAAGGAGCAAAAATGGAAAACAGAGCTTTAAGAAAATATACGAGCTTCTGAAAATAATAGGTATTTTTTAAACTTTTCAAAAGTAGGAAAGGGAAAACATTCCGGGGGGGAAAAAGGAATCGAAAGAGAAATTTTACAGACGTTAAAAAAGCAAATTCAGCAAAATCTCTGCTTCTAAAAATCGGAAATGAGGAGCATTCTAATAAGTAAAAATTGAAATCTAAAGATCAAAAACAAAAAATTCTTTTTTTAACTTTTGAAAAGTATGGATTTAAGAACATTACGAAAAGAAGGAATCGAAGTTCTATTGAGGAAAACAATTTTTTAGACGTTCAAGAACAAATTAGAGAAAAATTCAGCTTCTAAAAGCAAAAAAAAAAAAAATTAAGGCAAAAAAAAAAAACGGATATCGGAATGACAAAAATCGAAATTTCTTTTTTAACTGCTGCAAAGTAGAAAATTAAGAGTTTAAAAAAAATAAATAAGAACAAATGAATGAAAGATTTAGCTTCTAAAAGCAGAAAATTAAGGGCATCCTGAAAAAAAAGACGATATCCGAACGACAAAAACGAAAATTTCTTTCAACTGTTGAAAAATAGAAAATTAAGAACATTCTAGCAAGAATAAATCGATATTCGAAGGAGAAAAATTTAAAACTTTATGAACAAAATACTGAATGATTTAGCTTCTTAAAAAGACATAAACACATTCTAAAATTACTGTAACGGCTTTTGCCAACCACGTACCTTTCCTTACATCATGCGGATTTTTTCCTCCTTTCGAACGGCATCTTCATAATTTTAACTATTTTTTCCGAAAGCTCCATCCAATAATTACCACCTTTTTTACAAAAAATTTAAAAATAAATAAACCTTGCTTTCGTCTAGAAAACAATAACCGGCAATCGCACGTACTAGCGGAATAACAGCAAAGCATCAAATAGTAACGGTCCTTACTACTCGTGCATAGTTAGTAGGGTTGCCGAAACCAACGTAATTAACGGAAATTACTAGTTGCAGACACTTAACGGTCACTAAAAATGGTCTTTAATTTTGAAGAATTAAAAAGAAGGGTTGCAAGCTTGGCGACAAAAAAAAGCACAAAATCCAGGGGTGGGCTATAATTATCAAAATAAAATATTATATATATGGGTGTGCACACACATTCATGCACACACAGTGGCGGCGTTAGGCGTCGGCGACCGCCTCGCGCTTGAGGGGGCCTCACAAAGTTTTTAATTATTTATAATTATTTAAATTAAATTAAAAATTTTCATTATAAAAAATTCTACTCTTGCGTAATTTTTGTCATCATTTGATTAGCAATAAATCTCGTTTACTCATACATTAGTTTAGCTATAATTCGGCTTATGTAATTTAACGTTTTCTTGACTGGGAAAAAAGGAGGCCTCGCGAACCTTAATTTCACCGACGTCCACGCGTGGTCTAGCGCCGCCACTGTGCACACAAATACATGTTCTACATGATTTCTTCAAAACAAAATTTATAACCAAAAGAGGAAAGTGAACATTAAGAATCACATGTGTAATAACAATGATTATTGATCAAAACATGATATTTTAATGCATATGTGACATTTTTATAAATGTTTACATATAAGCAATAATTAAAAAAGTCAACTTCCTCTTTCATGAATAAATCAATACAAAAATAATAGTACAATTAAAGTAAAAGATTCAATTTCCTTCATTATTTAATTAATTTTATAACTTTCTAAAAGTTAGTAAAGTTTTAAAAAAAAATATACTTGAGGGAATTCTTGAAATCCTCCATAATCTTCTTAGTCTCTGCCACAAGAGCCTCCAATGACAATCATAGGCCTATTATATATATATTAAAATAATCATTACTTAAAAAAAAATTACATATGATTCAACAAGTGTACCTAGCACAAAACATAAATATAAAAATCTAAGATATTTTCATGTTGAACATATTTTTTGTAAGTTAAAAATATACTGAAAGTTTCCAAATATAAGCCAATAAATGTATAAGCCAAACAAAACTTGTACATAAGCCAAATTTACTTACTTCAAATTAAGAGAGTTTCAAAAATCCTTGGCTTATACAAAGAAATATGCAGCATATATAAACAAACCAGAAATCAAATTCATGCAGTGTCATTGTATTATATAATTCAGCATCATTAAAAAATTAACGAACTTTTGACAAATTTGTATCATAATAATAAGTGTGTGAATCAATTTCAAATAAAGTATGCAACACATACTTAAATTTTTGCCCAACAATCAATATTTAGTGTGAATTTAATTTTACAATTAAAATTATTTTAAACTGTATTGGTGTTGTTGTTTCTAATCCCTCAGAGATCTAGCAGCAACTAGATCAGATCCATGATACCGTGAGCTCTAGCAAAGTCAAGCACCAGTAGAGGACTTTCATAAACATCTGCCAGAGCAAACCCCAAGCAATCCAGGATGTGATCGGGGGATGCCGGCTTCAGATTGCATTTTTTGCACAATGAAAAGACTTTGCGTCCCGAGTCAAATGCCATGTTTTTAAATGTCCACTTACGAGTCTTGAGATGGCTGTTAGATCATTTCTGTCACGTCCAGATTCTAACACTTCACCCGGGGTCTTCCTGCTGAACCAAGAGTGGGCGGAGGGGTGAGCCAGTCTTGTCTGACTGCTTTTTTCTTTATAGAGAAAATTTCTTTATATGTTAATTTGTAGTCCTGGTTGAGAGGCTCAGAACAACCTCTTTTAGCCAAGATGTCTGCAGCATCATTCCCTTGGATGTTAACATGGGAGGAAATCCAATGAAAGTTGACTTCCCTTCCCTTGGCTAGATTTCTAAGATGGGTTATAATTTGTATGCCCACAAAGTCGCATATATTGCTCCAGTCCTGTAGATAATGAATTGAGCTCCAACTGTCAGTAAGGACCCAAATGTCATTAGAATTAGTGCTGTCTAGGATGGTCTTTAATCCTTTATTTATGGCAATTAATTCGCTTCTGAATACCGAGCAGTTTTCCGGGTTGCGTCAAGAAAGCTGGACTGAAAGACTTTTTATAAAGACACCACTTACAGTGTTGTTCAAAATGTCTTTGCTGCCATCTGTATAAATCAAAATGGAATCACTCGGAATGCCATCTATGACTTCCAGAGCCAACTGTCTTAGGTAATCGGGAGCATCTGAGTTCTTGTTTGTGACGGACATAAGTTTAGTATGAAAGTAAACTGTATTAGTAACATTGAAATATTTTCTGGGATTTTTATAAAAATGTTTCAATATAGTATAACTTAAATGTCTGAGAAACAAGTTTTAACAAATAAGATCTTGTATTTTTGTTAAAGAAACTTATAAGTTCAAAGTGAAGGCAAATTGCAATGCAATGCAAGAAGAAACAGCTAAAGAAAATAATTTATTTTTCATTGTGATGCATTTTATAGTATTTAGAATTTCAAAATAATTCACTATTTGAAGCAGCTGTTAGACAAACCAAATCAAATCCATATTTACAATTTTGATATCAAAATTATTTCCACTTTTCACGCATTGTTTTGTCATTGATTTTGTTAAAATAACAAAGTACTTCTAATGAACAATTTTTATAATAAAATGCACTTATTAGTACTTTTATAGTTTTGATTAAAAAAAAATAATCCCCAAATGTAATGAAATAATGCAATAAATGATTAAAGTTTAATAAAAGACAAACTCTCATACCATCCATTAACATGAGCATTAGCCATTCCACCCAATGCATGAACAAAACCTGGTCCAGAAACAACAAGACACAGTCCTGGCCTTACATAAAAATAAATACAAATTATACATTATAATAAATTAAAAACATAGTACAAACGAAAACAATTTACAAAATACTTAATAGTTCAATGCTTAAATGGCAATTAAAAATAATTATAAAATTACTTGGTTAGCGATGTTCAAAATTTAGTTTTGCTTACAGATCTACATATTCAGTGTCTAACTGATATATCTAACTTTTAAACATGAAGGGAAATGTATACTTTTTAATGTTTTTCAGTGAAATATTCCTTTCATATTAGGAGTTTAAAACACTTTTGATAAACCACAAAAATGATATCAAACTATAAAAAGAACCTAACGTTCTAGTTAAATATCCAGTAACACAAGCAGCATAAAAAAAATAGCCTGTAATAAAAAAAATCTAAAAATATGAATTTTAAAAAATTAGCTATACCTTCTTTTTAGTTGCATTATTTTACTTCTATAGATTCAAAGTTCAATAACAATTTTTTTCCAGACATACAATTGCTGAGTAAAGCTGAAATTTGAATAATGTACACAATTATGAATGTATGGGAAAATTGCATAAAAATACTATTTTAAGTATTACAAATTTTAAATACTTTGGGGGAGGACAAAAGAAAAATCTCTAACTTAAAAGAATTGTGAAAACAAATCTTCTGACCACTAAATGTAAGAGATTTTATCCTATTGGAAATAACATGTAGTACAGTTATTCATTCAATAAATTGTAGGAAGATATTCACAGCATTTAGGATCCATAATCCAGCTAGCAAAAATAGCACAAACACAACGAGCACTACCAGTACAAAATAACTTATACTCTTTGTGCAGACATGCAATGGTACTAGTGATGGTTTTTTAAATATTTGTTGCAAATTCAACAGCTATGCATATTCATGCATTTAAGTATGTTAATGGCAACTTTTATTACATTATGCCCTACAGTTCCATTTTTATCAGGTAAAATCTGGTTGAATGTGAATAAAGCATTCCGTATCAGGTTCATTATCAAAGGAAAAGGACACACACATAAAAATTAATTTTTCCTGGTATTTATTTATTTAGTTTATAATTGATCGATCCCAACAAGATATAAAAAGTATGCAAATTTTCAAGCCACAAATCAAATTTGAGAATATTTAATAGAAGTCAATACTTAAAACAATAAGAATACCATTATATTATTTCAAAATACCAAACACCAGGAATTCAACAAAAGGGAGCAATATTTAATACTGGTTTATAATATGGATTTATATAATAAATCTAAATATTAACTATTTGAATGCAGTTAATGTTCAAAGAAAACAATATTAAAAACATTAAGAACTAGCATTCTCTTTTTTAAAATAAATTTAGAAGTTCAGCAAAGATTTGTGTTAATTTTAAATTCAATAAAATTTTTTAAATACATATGATATTTCTAACATTTAAAGTCAGAGTACATTACTTGAAAAATCATTAAAAAAGACAGCTTTTGAATAATAATTTTATTCCTTTATATTATGTTTGCAGTTTCTTAAAATCAGGGTTTTTTTTCTGATTTTAAGCTTTAAACAATTTGGAATAACATTGTGAGACAATAGATAATTAACAAAATAAAGGATTCAAACCAAGTTTTATGTTTCCAAATATGAATGCATTGAATAAAAATATTTTTATTTGTACAGTCAGATGAACAATTAACAATTGTTCACAAAAAATGGTGCTTTGGCTATAGAGACCATACATTGGGGACTGCTTTCCCGAGTTCTAACCAATATGGTGATATTATCAACCAGCAGATGTTTCTAGGATAAAATCTGTTATCACAACACAGAAGTTTGTCAGTCAAACAGTAAATTAAGTTCTACAGGTTGAATATTGATATCTAGGACAATGACAGAAAATATTAATTAACCCTTAAATTTAATTTTTTAAACTACTTAATAAACACTGATAGATAAAAAAAAACTAACATTTCCAAGTTTTTTCATTTTATATAATTTTTTTCTTCAAAAAATTTTTTCATGTTTTATTCCTGCTATCAATAACATTTTCACAAGTAGATTGCATTGGGTCTACATTTCTACATTTTGTCTTAAGTTGTCAGCTTTTTCAGTAACAATTTATCAACACATTCTAGGTATATCATTCAAATGTATAAATACATTTTTAAGAATATGCAAAATTAAAAAAAATTAAAAGTTTTTTAGCTTATTATTTTAGATTACCTTAAAAATCAACTTGGTTTTTTTTCCTTCTTTTCTTTTTTTATGGCGCAAGGACCAATTTAAAAATCAACTTGGAATAAAATGTCACATTAAATATTAGAAAATCATTTAGAAAGAAAAAAAAAGTTTTGAGATGTATTCAATAGAATGGCTATTGTTGAACTGGTTTTTCCTATTACCTTTGTAACTTGAAATGCTCTAGAAACTAATTTATTTTCAAAGGTGAATTTTTCCCAAGAATAAGTAAGCCTTCAAAACAATAAATGAAATATTTTGAATGATATTGTGTTTAAGATTACTATAGTCTTACCATGTATAAATTTCTCATGATTTCTAAAAGCTGTACAAATAAATAAGAAAAAAAAACAATATATGAATTAGTACAATAATCTTTGTAGCAGATTTTAATTATATCTACAAATGAAGAAGGTATTTCAGTTCTTAAGATGGCTAATTCACAAAGCTGTTACAGTTATGTGACATAAAACTTCAATTAATTAAAGCTTTAACAAAAAACAAAATAAACATTAATTTAACTTACCAATTGTTCATTTTGCATTCCAATAAACTTTATACCAGCTTCTTGTAAAGCAGATGCAACTTCTACTACTGATATTCCAACAACTCCAAATGCATATTTGATACCCTTAAAAATATAGCCTAAAAAAAAATTAGATAATTTAAAATTAAACATGGAAATATTTTAAACACAATTTCTTAGAGCAGAATACGGTAAATTCCTATTGTAGCCCACCCCTTGGCGAAGATTTTTTTTCAAGTCGCGCCAACATGGCGCCAAGCGCGTTTCCCAAAGTCGAGTTCAGGCCAACTGGGAAAAACATGGCGTTTTGTCCGAAGGAGCAAAAATGGAAAACAGAGCTTTAAGAAAATATACGAGCTTCTGAAAATAATAGGTGTTTTTTAAACTTTTCAAAAGTAGGAAAGGGAAAACATTCCGGGGGAAAAAAAGGAATCGAAAGAGAAATTTTACAGACATTAAAAAAGCAAATTCAGCAAAATCTCTGCTTCTAAAAATCGGAAATGAGGAGCATTCTAATAAGTAAAAATTGAAATCTAAAGATCAAAAACAAAAAATTCTTTTTTTAACTTTTGAAAAGTATGGATTTAAGAACATTACGAAAAGAAGGAATCGAAGTTCTATTGAGGAAAACAATTTTTTAGACGTTCAAGAACAAATTAGAGAAAGATTCAGCTTCTAAAAGCAAAAAAAAAAAAATTAAGGCAAAAAAAAAAACGGATATTGGAATGACAAAAATCGAAATTTCTTTTTTAACTGCTGCAAAGTAGAAAATTAAGAGTTTAAAAAAAATAAATAAGAAAAAATGAATGAAAGATTTAGCTTCTAAAAGCAGAAAATTAAGGGCATCCTGAAAAAAAAGACGATATCCGAACGACAAAAAAGAAAATTTCTTTCAACTGTTGAAAAATAGAAAATTAAGAACATTCTAGCAAGAATAAATCGATATTCGAAGGAGAAAAATTTAAAACTTTATGAACAAAATACTGAATGATTTAGCTTCTTAAAAAGACATAAACACATTCTAAAATTACTGTAACGGCTTTTGCCAACCACGTACCTTTCCTTACATCATGCGGATTTTTTCCTCCTTTCGAACGGCATCTACATAATTTTAACTATTTTTTCTGAAAGCTCCATCCAATAATTACCACCTTTTTTACAAAAAATTTAAAAATAAATAAACCTTGCTTTCGTCTAGAAAACAATAACCGGCAATCGCACGTACTAGCGGAATAACAGCAAAGCATCAAATAGTAACGGTCCTTACTACTCGTGCATAGTTAGTAGGGTTGCCGAAACCAACGTAATTAACGGAAATTACTAGTTGCAGACACTTAACGGTCACTAAAAATGGTCTTTAATTTTGAAGAATTAAAAAAGAAGGGTTGCAAGCTTGGCGAACTTATCGCTCAACTTGGCGACAAAAAAAAGCACAAAATCCAGGGGTGGGCTATAATTATCAAAATAAAATATTATATATATGGGTGTGCACACACATTCATGCACACACAGTGGCGGCGTTAGGCGTCGGCGACCGCCTCGCGCTTGAGGGGGCCTCATAAAGTTTTTAATTATTTAAATTAAATTAAAATTTTTAATTATAAAAAATTCTACTTGTGTAATTTTTGTCATCATTTGATTAGCAATAAATCTCGTTTACTCATACATTAGTTTAGCTATAATTCGGCTTATGTAATTTAACGTTTTCTTGACTGGGAAAAAAAGGAGGCCTCGTGAACCTTAATTTCACCGACGTCCACGCGTGGTCTAGCGCCGCCACTGTGCACACAAATACATGTTCTACATGATTTCTTCAAAACAAAATTTATAACCAAAAGAGGAAAGTGAACATTAAGAATCACATGTGTAATAACAATGATTATTGAGCAAAACATGATATTTTAATGCATATGTGACATTTTTATAAATGTTTACATATAAGCAATAATTAAAAAAGTCAACTTCCTCTTTCATGAATAAATCAATACAAAAATAATAGTACAATTAAAGTAAAAGATTCAATTTCCTTCATTATTTAATTAATTTTATAACTTTCTAAAAGTTAGTAAAGTTTTTTTAAAAATATATACTTGAGGGAATTCTTGAAATCCTCCATAATCTTCTTAGTCTTTGCCACAAGAGCCTCCAATGACAATCATAGGCCTATTATATATATATTAAAATAATCATTACTTAAAAAAAAATTACACATGATTCAACAAGTGTACCTAGCACAAAACATAAATATAAAAATCTAAGATATTTTCATGTTGAACATATTTTTTGTAAGTTAAAAATATACTGAAAGTTTCCAAATATAAGCCAATCCATGTATAAGCCAAACAAAACTTGTACATAAGCCAAATTTACTTACTTCAAATTAAGAGAGTTTCAAAAATCCTTGGCTTATACAAAGAAATATGCAGCATATATAAACAAACCAGAAATCAAATTCATGCAGTGTCATTGTATTATATAATTCAGCATCATTAAAAAATTAACTAACTTTTGACAAATTTGTATCATAATAATAAGTGTGTGAATCAATTTCAAATAAAGTATGCAACACATACTTAAATTTTTGCCCAACAATCAATATTTAGTGTGAATTTAATTTTACAATTAAAATTATTTTAAACTGTATTGGTGTTGTTGTTTCTAATCCCTCAGAGATCTAGCAGCAACTAGATCAGATCCATGATACCGTGAGCTCTAGCGAAGTCAAGCACCAGTAGAGGACTTTCATAAACATCTGCCAGAGCGAACCCCAAGCAATCCAGGATGTGATCGGGGGATGCCGGCTTCAGATTGCATTTTTTGCACAATGAAAAGACTTTGCGTCCCGAGTCAAATGCCATGTTTTTAAATGTCCACTTACGAGTCTTGAGATGGCTGTTAGATCATTTCTGTCACGTCCAGATTCTAACACTTCACCCGGGGTCTTCCTGCTGAACCAAGAGTGGGCGGAGGGGTGAGCCAGTCTTGTCTGACTGCTTTTTTCTTTATAAAATTTCTTTATATGTTAATTTGTAGTCCTGGTTGAGAGGCTCAGAACAACCTCTTTTAGCCAAGATGTCTGCAGCATCATTCCCTTGGATGTTAACATGGGAGGAAATCCAATGAAAGTTGACTTCCCTTCCCTTGGCTAGATTTCTAAGATGGGTTATAATTTGTATGCCCACAAAGTCGCAAATATTGCTCCAGTCCTGTAGATAATGAATTGAGCTCCAACTGTCAGTAAGGACCCAAATGTCATTAGAATTAGTGCTGTCTAGGATGGTCTTTAATCCTTCATTTATGGCAATTAATTCGCTTCTGAATACCGAGCATTTTTCCGGGTTGCGTCAAGAAAGCTGGACTGAAAGACTTTTTATAAAGACACCACTTACAGTGTTGTTCAAAATGTCTTTGCTGCCATCTGTATAAATCAAAATGGAATCACTCGGAATGCCATCTATGACTTCCAGAGCCAACTGTCTTAGGTAATCGGGAGCATCTGAGTTCTTGTTTGTGACGGACATAAGTTTAGTATGAAAGTAAACTGTATTAGTAACATTGAAATATTTTCTGGGATTTTTATAAAAATGTTTCAATATAGTATAACTTAAATGTCTGAGAAACAAGTTTTAACAAATAAGATCTTGTATTTTTGTTAAAGAAACTTGAAAGTTCAAAGTGAAGGCAAATTGCAATGCAATGCAAGAAGAAACAGCTAAAGAAAATAATTTATTTTTCATTGTGATGCATTTTATAGTATTTAGAATTTCAAAATAATTCACTATTTGAAGCAGCTGTTAGACAAACCAAATCAAATCCATATTTACAATTTTGATATCAAAATTATTTCCACTTTTCACGCATTGTTTTGTCATTGATTTTGTTAAAATTAAAATAACAAAGTACTTCTAATGAACAATTTTTATAATAAAATGCACTTATTAGTATTTTTATAGTTTTGATTTAAAAAAAATAATCCCCAAATGTAATGAAATAATGCAATAAATGATTAAAGTTTAATAAAAGACAAACTCTCATACCATCCATTAACTTGAGCATTAGCCATTCCACCCAATGCATGAACAAAACCTGGTCCAGAAACAACAAGACACAGTCCTGGCCTTACATAAAAATAAATACAAATTATACATTATAATAAATTAAAAACATAGTACAAACGAAAACAATTTACAAAATACTTAATAGTTCAATGCTTAAATGGCAATTAAAAATAATTATAAAATTACTTGGTTAGCGATGTTCAAAATTTAGTTTTGCTTACAGATCTACATATTCAGTGTCTAACTGATATATCTAACTTTTAAACATGAAGGGAAATGTATACTTTTTAATGTTTTTCAGTGAAATATTCCTTTCATATTAGGAGTTTAAAACACTTTTGATAAACCACAAAAATGATATCAAACTATAAAAAGAACCTAACGTTCTAGTTGAATATCCAGTAACACAAGCAGCATAAAAAAAATAGCCTGTAATAAAAAAAATCTAAAAATATGAATTTTAAAAAATTAGCTATACCTTCTTTCTAGTTGCATTATTTTATTTCTATAGATTCAAAGTTCAATAACAATTTTTTTCCAGACATACAATTGCTGAGTAAAGCTGAAATTTGAATAATGTATACAATTATGAATGTATGGGAAAATTGTATAAAAATACTATTTTAAGTATTACAAATTTTAAATACTTTGGGGGAGGACAAAAGAAAAATCTCTAACTTAAAAGAATTGTGAAAACAAATCTTCTGACCACTAAATGTAAGAGATTTTATCCTATTGAAAATAACATGTAGTACAGTTATTCATTCAATAAATTGTAGGAAGATATTCACAGCATTTAGGATCCATAATCCAGCTAGCAAAAATAGCACAAACACAACGAGCACTACCAGTACAAAATAACTTATACTCTTTGTGCAGACATGCAATGGTACTAGTGATGGTTTTTTAAATATTTGTTGCAAATTCAACAGCTATGCATATTCATGCATTTAAGTATGTTAATGGGCTCTTTTATTACATTATGCCCTACAGTTCCATTTTTATCAGGTAAAATCTGGTTGAATGTGAATAAAGCATTCCGTATCAGGTTCATTATCAAAGGAAAAGGACACACACATAAAAATTAATTTTTCCTGGTATTCATTTATTTAGTTTATAATTGATCGATCCCAACAAGATATAAAAAGTATGCAAATTTTCAAGCCACAAATCAAATTTGAGAATATTTAATAGAAGTCAATACTTAAAACAATAAGAATACCATTATATTATTTCAAAATACCAAACACCAGGAATTCAACAAAAGGGAGCAATATTTAATACTGGTTTATAATATGGATTTATATAATAAATCTAAATATTAACTATTTGAATGCAGTTAATGTTCAAAGAAAACAATATTAAAAACATTAAGAACTAGCATTCTCTTTTTTAAAATAAATTTAGAAGTTCAGCAAAGATTTGTGTTAATTTTAAATTCAATAAAATTTTTTAAATACATATGATATTTCTAACATTTAAAGTCAGAGTACATTACTTGAAAAATCATTAAAAAAGACAGCTTTTGAATAATAATTTTATTCCTTTATATTATGTTTGCAGTTTCTTAAAATCAGGGGTTTTTTCCTGATTTTAAGCTTTAAACAATTTGGAATAACATTGTGAGACAATAGATAATTAACAAAATAAAGGATTCAAACCAAGTTTTATGTTTCCAAATATGAATGCATTGAATAAAAATATTTTTATTTGTACAGTCAGATGAACAATTAACAATTGTTCACAAAAAATGGTGCTTTGGCTATAGAGACCATACATTGGGGACTGCTTTCCCGAGTTCTAACCAATATGGTGATATTATCAACCAGCAGATGTTTCTAGGATAAAATCTGTTACCACAACACAGAAGTTTGTCAGTCAAACAGTAAATTAAGTTCTACAGGTTGAATATTGATATCTAGGACAATGACAGAAAATATTAATTAACCATTAAATTTAATTTTTTAAACTACTTAATAAACACTGATAGATAAAAAAAAAACTAACATTTCCAAGTTTTTTCATTTTATATAATTTTTTTCTTCAAAAAAATTTTTCATGTTTTATTCCTGCTATCAATAACATTTTCACAAGTAGATTGCATTGGGTCTACATTTCTACATTTTGTCTTAAGTTGTCAGCTTTTTCAGTAACAATTTATCAACACATTCTAGGTATATCATTCAAATGTATAAATACATTTTTAAGAATATGCAAAATTAAAAAAAATTTAAAGTTTTTTAGCTTATTATTTTAGATTACCTTAAAAATCAACTTGGTTTTTTTTTTCTTCTTTTCTTGTTTTATGGCGCAAGGACCAATTTAAAAATCAACTTGGAATAAAATGTCACATTAAACATTAGAAAATCATTTAGAAAGAAAAAAAAAGTTTTGAGATGTATTCAATAGAATGGCTATTGTTGAACTGGTTTTTCCTATTACCTTTGTAACTTGAAATGCTCTAGAAACTAATTTATTTTCAAAGGTGAATTTTTGCCAAGAATAAGTAAGCCTTTAAAGCAATAAATGAAATATTTTGAATGATATTGTGTTTAAGATTACTATAGTCTTACCATGCATAAATTTCTCATGATTTCTAAAAGCTGTACTAATAAATAAGAAAAAAACAATATATGAATTAGTACAATAATCTTTGTAGCAGATTTTAATTATATCTACAAATGAAGAAGGTATTTCAGTTCTTAAGATGGCTAATTCACAAAGCTGTTACAGTTATGCGACATAAAACTTCAATTAATTAAAGTTTTAACAAAAAACAAAATAAACATTAATTTAACTTACCAATTGTTCATTTTGCATTCCAATAAACTTTATACCAGCTTCTTGTAAAGCAGATGCAACTTCTACTACTGGTATTCCAACAACTCCAAATGCATATTTGATACCCTTAAAAATATAGTCTAAAAAAAAATTAGATAATTTAAAATTAAACATGGAAATATTTTAAACACAATTTCTTAGAGCAGAATACTTTTTTACACATTCATGATAAAGTCATCTATAAGAAATTAAAATGTAAAAATGGCTCTTATAATTAAATACCTGAAAGCCCATTGTCCATTCTAAATGCTGTGAACAACTAACCAAAAAGTTTCCATCATGTTCAAATATAAATTTTCTTATCATATACTAAAAAAAGTGTTACCATATACAACTTCTAAGGAAATCATGTAGTGAAGCATTTCTAAAACTACAGGATCACTCCATCAATGAGTGTGTTAATAGGCATAATATATTCAACCAAGCTCCCATCTGAATAATGTAGTTTTTTTTAAAAAATTAGGATTTCTTGCTGAAATAATGAAGTTAAATGTAATTATTTACATAAAAATACTTTTGCACAAATTCTTCATGAATTAACTATAACAGGGATAACTATACAAGTTATGGTTAGTAATTTTATATATTAAATAACTTTCGTTAATAACGAATGTTGTGTGTGTGTGCATTTAATTTACACTAAAATAATATAAAACTGAAGTAATGCAAGAAAACCTGATTTTTGTGTGAATTAAGTATTTATATAGTTTAAATACTATGCAGCAAATTATTGAAAAATGTTTACTGTTATGAGCTATTGCTTTTGACTTATTTTATAAAGCTGAGAGCTTTCTAATTATCCATCCTACCAGTTTCAATATTTGGTAGAATCGCTACGTTTATGATCAAGTTAATATAGATTTAATATACAATCACCGTTATTTATCACTTCATAAAAAGATATCACTTTCTTAATCAATGATTTTATTTAATACACATTTTTTGAGGTGATAGTCATAATAAAATAACAGTATACCTGTTTAAGAATAAAGCATTGATTTAAGAAAATAGAGTTTTGCCCAAAAATATTTAACTTAAAAATTTTTATGCAATCAAATATTTCTGATTACGGAATTTTTTTCGACAAGTAATTCTTGACTCAAAAGTGCATTCATTGCAACACATAAGTACCAATTACATTCAATATACATACAAACTTTAGTCGATTAAAAACTATTTTATTCAATGCTAATTAGTTTTATAGCAAGACATAAGAGTAAGCCATTAAAAGAAAAAATACTTAAGCAAAATAATTAAAAAACAGAAGCATAACTTACAGATGACACAATGATGCAGAATAAATATGACTTAATATAATACATTTAGAATATAAATTCAAATTTCGATCGAAGACACACCTACAACAAATTATAAGCTAATTATCTACAGTGGTAAAATCAGTTATTAATTAAAAAAGTTCCAAAAATTAAAAATAAAAACTAACTTGTGATTTGAGAGCTTTAGCAATAACTGATACAGTAGAGATCATGTTCAAGCTGGCTTTTTTTTAAGTAACTTTAAAACATTTATATTTGGACATGTGGAAAGATAAGAGATCAACACTTTCCCTGTAGCACATATGATGTACAATGATAGGGAAGAAAAACTTAATTGAATGATTGAAAAGTATATTCATTGAGTGATTGATTGATTGAAATGTTGAAGGGGATATAGAGCAACACAGGTTATGATTCCTAAAAAAAAAACAAAAAAAACCCTAATAGCTTAGTAGATATTAAAAAATTTCATTGCCTTTAAAAAGGTCTGAATGTTGATTTATTATTCATTGCACTTTCCAAAACATCTCTTAAAGTGATAGTGGAATGTGGATCGATACATAGAATAAGCCAGAGATTATTACGATGTCTTGTGTATCTGCTACAGTTTAAAATGATGTGATCCACATCATTTATACAATTACATGTATTACACATTGTATTATCCTGTAAATTAAATTTATGTAAAAGGCCTGGAGTTATGATCATTTTACTGAAGATTCGAGTGCTCAAGATTTTTTCTATTCTTCTCTGTCCACTTTGAAATGATACCAATAGTCGGGATAACACCCAATTTTTCAAAATATTTGCTTGAATAAAAATTTTCATTAATTTTTCGAATTCTATTCTGATATATATTTTTATGAATGTCTTCTGAGGCAATCTAGTCAATGTAAACATTGGACTCCGTGACCGATCTTGCGAGATTATCCGCCTGCTCATTCCAAACAATTTTCAAATGTCCCGGAATCCAAAACAGAATCAACTGATTAATATATAGTTAGCATGTAAATTTTGTTAGCAAGTCTATGAATTACCTTATTGGATTTTATCGAGTAATTTTGAAGTGCAGAAAGAACAGAAAAACTATCCGACAAAACAAGTAAATTTACATTAAATTCCACCAGATCATCTACAGCCTGACAAATAGCCAAAACTTCTGCAGTAAAAACAGAAATATAATGGTTGATTCTGTAAACAAATGAAGATTTTTGTGATATACTTGCTATTGAAGTATATTGGTGATTTTTTGAAGCATCAGTAGCGAAAATGAAAATTTTTTGAAATCCTCGTCCGACTGCTTCATCAAATAAACCGTTTATAGCGGGAGTCGGTAGATTTTTATCTTGAAATTTAAAACTATTGATACAAATTTTACATGGAAGGTCTGATAAGGTAATTAATCTGGGAATTGACATAATTTGATCACCATCAACATTTAAATCATGCAGTATACTAATGATATTATTTTTATCTTCCAAAACATTAAGATTCATTGTCTCGGGGTTATTGTAATACAGAGGAGAAAAACCACTATTAGAGATTTGAGTAATAAAAAACTTGTTTGCTAATCTTTTAATTTTATCTGACAGAATTTCGTGATCAGCCAACTTTAGCAGTACAATATTTGGGGTCCATTGAGGGAGACCTAATGCTATTCGGAGGGCTTTAGCTTGGATAACATTGAAAGGTTTTAATTGATTTTCAGACCATTTATTTATTATGTGACAAATGTAATCAAAAACACTGCATGTGTGCTATTATTGACTAAATTGAGATCTCTTGATCTCGGCCCATAATGTTTATATGCCATACCTTTCAGTGCGTTGATCCTTTTCAAGGCTTTACTGCTTAGTTGATTTTTAATAGAAATATTTTGACAACGCTTAGAAAAATAAACTCCTAAATATTTAACAGAAGATTGTCATTGTAGGGGAAATCCAGCCAACATAATATTAGGAAGCGTATAATTTCTCTTATTTGATAATTCAGCTAATGTACATTTTTCTGGGCTTAAATTCGATTTCCAATATTTACACCATTGGGAAATTCTTTCCAGAGTATTTTGCATTTTTTTGCAAATAACATCAAGAGATTTATGAGAGCAATATAAAAATATATCGTCAGCATAAATCAGGCATTCAACTTCCCACTCTAAGGTATAAAAAAATCGTGCATTCAAATAGTATACAAAATAGGAGAGAGAACACTGCCTTGAGGAAGGCCCTGTGGAACAAGCTTTTTGGAAGAAAAATAACCCCTCCATTTAATTTGGAATGATCGAGATGTGAGAAATTTATGCATCCAATTCACTATATTTCCTGCAATACCAATCTCTAAACATTTATAAATAAGTTCATCTACATAAACTGAATCGTATGCACTATTAATATCTAAACTTATCCCTACAAAAAAAAATTCTGTAATGTTGTCTTCATTATTGTCTTATGTACTGATAAGTAGCATTTCAGCTATCTTTGAAAGGAATGAAACCATAATGTTGGAGATGAAGTTTTCTTTCTTTAGTTAAAAAGTAAAAAATCCGATTAGCCAAAATTATCTCAAAAGTTTTCGAAAATACAGAAGTCAGAGCTATTGGTCTGTAGGACGACATCTCAGTTTTATCTTTACACGGTTTTTAAATCGGTAGAATCATTACATGCTTCCATGAATCTGGAACGATTGCATTATCAAATAAATTTTGAAAATATCTTAAAATTACATCACATTGACCCTGATCAAGATTTTTAAAGAAAAGGTTGCCCCAGATTGTTGTATTTTTTGAATTTTTTTATTGCTCTATGTAATTTAAAAATATGGAATAGTTTATTTAGAAGGTTATCTTTGTCGTAGAGAAAATCCAAAGGAAGGGGTTCATGATAGGCATTTTTAGATGCAAAATAATCTGCAAACATGTCTGCTTGCAATTGAGGATGAGTGATAAACCTATTATTAAGCTGGAGAATATTAGGTTTTGATTGGTGGCAGTAACTGTAGAAATTTTTTTCAGAATATTAAAAAACATCTTGGGATTTTGGAAACATTATTGCATATCTTGTCCCAGTACATTCTCTTTTAGCATTTTTTATGTAGAATCTAATTTTGCTCGCATATTGTTTACATTTGATCCATAATTCAGGTGAAATTTCTCTAATAGCTCTCTTCCTAAATATTGTTTTAAGCTTATAAAATCTATAACAAGTACTATTCCACCATGGTGGGAAGAATCTGTTTGAAACCTTAACTTCCCTAATATTGCTTGTATTGATTTGAGAAATTATATCGGTAAGATTTTCAGAATTAACTTCTGGATTGCTTAAAACAAAATGCGTTTGGTTCATAACTGCTTGCCAGTTTACTTTTTTAAAAATTCGTTTAATTGAATTGAGGAGAGAAAGCTCTGTAATAATTGGACTATGATCACTTTCAAAAGAACAATCTAAAACATAACTATTGCAGTATCCAGACATGCTTGAAGAACAAACTGTGAGATCTATCAATGATGCTGTACCTGCTGAATTTCTATATGTGGGAACAGTCGTGTTAAGAAGAACCAAGTTAGAATCAGTAATCCATTCAACAAAATCATCACTATATCTCTAAAAGTGATCCGATCCCCTCATCGGGTGGCAGTGGTGGCGAGAGACCTGAACTTAATGTGGGCAAGATACATTTCGCGAGGCCCTCTGGTGGCGTAAGAAAAGGGTTTATAAAATAAAATAAAATTTTATTCATAAACAAAAAATCGAACCTTTTACACATATTTCTTTGGCACATTAAACAATAATGAAAAAAAAAGTAGTAAAAAATTTAAGGAAACGGAAGTTTTCTACTTTTAGTTTTGCAGAAATCCTCAATGATTGGTTCGTAATTTATCTTAGCTGCTATATCTGCTTTAATAGATAAAACTGCCAAAGCTGTGAAAGTCTTTCCTGACCCACTGTATTTCTTCAAGAATTTCTTATTAGTTTTGATTTTGAAAAGCTCCCCTCAGCAGAAGCGGTATTTACAGGTATTGTTAACAAAATTTGAAAGACAATACAAATATTTTGGAAATTTTTTTTCAAATTGTTCTCAATGACATATTGGAGCAGATGTTTCACGTTTGTTATGGTGTTGGGTAAATTTGGGATCATATTTTGTAATTTTTATATAATTCGTAAGGTTGGAAGTCACTGTTCTCACCTACTTGCAGGACTACGTGTAAATCTTAAGAGTTTTTCAGTATTTGCTTTTTTGGAACCTTTTTTAAACTTGTTTAAGCCATAGAAAGAACCAAAATTTTCAAAATGATTTAAAAACATAAATCTTGAACCCATATTACTTATCACAGAATCAATCATGGTATTAAAAAAGTCTGTTTCATGCAGGCTTTTGACAGACTCTATAGGTTGATCACCGCCTTCATAATCAAACATTCTTTTCTTTTTGGCTACCCATCTATTTTTAAAATCTTTTGGCAAATAATAACCGCTTTTCTCAAACTTACGAGTGTCAGACAAGCATTTTCCGAATCCAGTTTGTCGATACTCTTTAATTCAGCTACAAAAGCTACGCAAATGTTCAAGAGCATTGCATTAATGGGCTTGTACGATACCACAATTTGCTTATGGCATTGATACGCGTTAATAACTCATGCCATACATGTAATGATACGATAAATTTCAAACTCAGCATTTCATTTAAAACGGAATCGCAATCACTGAGTGTGCCAGATTGTACCGTTTGGTCTTTTTAAGTTTTCTATGCACATTCAACAACATCACCAAATTGTACTAATGCGGCCTTCAACGCCTCGATTCTGCTTTTCCACCTTGTGTCTGATAAAAGCTTAACAGTAAGCTTTAATTTATCGTTGATAATTTTCCAGCGTTTGCTGGAAGTTGAAAATATCAACAAAAAAAAAATCTTCTGAATAACACCAAAAAATGTTTTTGTTGCCACTGACGAATAAGCTGCGTCTACAGTGACGTAGTCACGAAGGAGATATCGCCCCTATTCATGACGCATACCACAGCTGGAGAGCACGTGGCTTTGGCGTCATTGTGCTTTGTCGGACATCTGGACTGTTGGTGCCGGTGTAACTGGTGACACTATGGGCTGGGAATCAATGTATTATTTTTCGTCCATAGGCAGTGATTGTCCGACTCAGGAGGCTGGCGCCTCGGCAGACGGTGGCGGGTAACATCAAAAGAGGAAAAGGCGGTGAGGTGGTTCGAGTACCAGATGTCAGCCAAGCCCTCGTCGCCGGAAACTTTTGAGAGGGACCGGAGCCTTTGTTATCAATGCACCAATGGTGAGCTAGCGAGAGCGAGGTGCAGGGTGCCAAACCTTGAGGCCTGCCAATGGGGGTCGATGAGGGGCGTGCAGTTGACCCGCCCCTGGAGTGTAAAAGGGTCGACCCAGCGAAAGAGAGGATAGGAACGCCAAGAGAACCCCTACTGCATCAATTGCGACGTATACGGGCATACTGCCTGTTACACGAAATGCCCCAGCTTCCCTAAGCCCAAGAAAGGCTCCCACGTCAGAAACAGGAACAATAGAAACTTCTCGAGCAAAAATGTTGTTGAGGGTTTACCCTTCACCAACATCGTACCTGGAAAAGCAGAAACCAAAACGCCCTCCCCCTCAAACAATAATAAAATCGTAGAAAGGCAAAGCAATCCTCAGAATCAATTTTTTTAACGACAATGACTGTAACGCTAGTGACTTTCAGAATATAATAGACCTCTTCAAAATCATAGCCAAACTCATTAAACAATTCCCCAAGCTCATAAAAATTATTCCCACTCTTAAACAAACCAAAGATTTAAACAACAAGCTTTTCTGATAGTAGAATTGCTCCTAGATGATTAATTTCTCTTTTTCTTAAATCCCACTTTTTAAAATTTTTGCAGTCTTATTTTCAATAGTTTTTCGTATTTCAATAGTTTAACTTTTTTCTTCCTTCCGAGTCGGGCAGTCACTTAATACCAGCAGCTCAACCAGTTCACCACGTCTCTACATTCCCATTGGCTCCCGCCAACTGAAGCCACACCTCCTTCCACCCCAAACCACACGAACGCATCGCAATGAAACATCACTGCCAGATACGGAGCGGAGGGACTTGTCCAAGTTCCAGTCTCCGGCGTCAAGTCTAAAGCGGTTTAAAAAGAGAGGATGGACTCCAGAAATCGACTCCTGAGACAGTATCCGGTGGACTAAGAAGGAAGCACGAGGCGAGTGCCCACGGTAAAGAAACTGGACTATCTAATTTTCGTACTCCGTATCCTGAAGACCTGATGCCCGGATAAGAAGCGGGGAGTGGATACGGATGCAACCGAACTGGCGAAATAGATCTAGCACATGAAACTGACTTTTTCGCTTCCCAGTGATCTTCTAAATGTTAAAAAATTAAATAAATCAATATTCGATCATAATAAAAAGTATTTTTAACGATTAGTCTGGTGTCACATCACGCTTCTGAGTCTCACGACGCCACACTACCAATAACAGATTCCAGCTATGACAACCGCAAATTGTGAAAAATGCCCAGGGATTTATGTTTAATATTAGAGTTTTAACTCCATTATTTATGCCTACCATATTTGCATCATTGTCGTATTCTTGTCCATGACGTTTCTGAATATCTTAGCCATTTTTTGTAGCTCTCCTAGTATTGCATTGGTCAAATATTCTCCAGTTGTTTCAGTGACAGCAAAAAAATCAGATGAAGTTTTCCTCTATATTTCCAGTTGATGTACAACATTATCTTAAGATAACCGACAAATTTGTTAAATTCTACTTCAGTGTCTAGTGCAGTCGAGCAAAAAAGAATAATATTTTGCCTATTTTCTCCCACCAATCACTTCACTGTTAACTGTGTTTGACATGATTGTGATCAATTCATTTTGAATATCGTGGCTTAGATAATGATGTGCAAGTTGTTTATTATCCATGCGATTTATGTGTTCCTGTAACGTAGGATCATACCTAGATATAAATTTAAATAAGTCTATATGAAATTTCCAGAATTCTTGGTGTTTTTGTCTGTTTTGAGAGATTCTCTGAGATCTCGAAACACCAGATTATGATAGGCTAAGAAATTTATGATATCAATTAATCTCTCAAACAAATTGTATCAATGTTTTTGAGATTCAAGAGTTCACTTTCGTTTTTTCTATCTGTTTTTCCGTGCTTTATTCCTTTCTCTAATGTTATCATTGGAACATATAGGTCATATGTTCTTTAGTATTCTCATGTCTGAGTGGAATACTATTTAAGTGTTTCCAATCACAGCAGCCTTCCTATACCATTTGTGTTTGCGAATTGCCAAATAGTCAGCATGGAAAACAGAAAACTTTATTTTTAGTACTTGAATAAGCCAACCAGCGACGTGACGTTGAGTTTCACCATTATTTAGTTTTTGAGAAATGAAAATTGGAAAAGTGTCTATGATCATCATCTTTAGAATAATATTCATCATTGTTATTTTAAGGCACATAATACGATTTACGCAAATTTTTTTTTAAAATTTAAGAATTTTCAAAAATCTTTTGGTTGCTCCTATGTGTGTATATTATATAAAACAGATTTTGAACTCAAAATTTCACAAAAAGCTAGCCATTTAATTTTTTAAGGAAAAGACTTAAATTTATGAAGTGATTTTAAAATGCTATTTCTCCTACAAAAGTTTATGTACACGCATCAGATTTGATTTACAAGTACGTCAAACTATGTATAACAAAAGTTGGTATGGGTTTTGCGATAACATGAATGGTATCCGTACGTAATACTTCTTTTTATGAATGTTTATTGAAAATTCCTTAAAAAACGTATAAATTCTGAATTGAATTATTTTTTAAAAAATAAGTATTGCTTTGATTCAAAAATGCATACCAACTTTTGTTACATGTACTATTAGTAATGGGTAAAAAAAAACCAAAGCATTAGGTACAATAGAAAAAAAAGCCTTAGCATCTTAAATGAAGCCAAACTAGTTATTCTATCTTTCTGAGATACGTAAGTTTAAAGTTTCGATTTGCCATAGGGATGTGAATAAAAACGAACGTAAAAGCTATTATAATTCTGCATTTTTTTAAGTTTAGAGTTTTCAAATTTTGCGAGTTTATAGAAAAGTATATAAAGCATAATTTAGGCTAAAAAAACCAAATTTGATTTTTTGACCGATTTTTGTTAATTGAATCGTACTGTGTCCCCTTAACTGTTGTGTGGAACCGCTTTGAATTACATCATGACCGGTGAGCATCTGTCATAGGAAACGTACACAATCCCGGGTCAAAACTGGAAAATGCTTGTTTCTCTACGTCACTGGCATCTCTGTTCACAGGCGAAGAACTAATCTCAATCTCTTCTTCTTGATTGTGATTTATGTTACTCAATGTGAACACAGAAATCACAGCGTCAGATTATGAGTGGCAAACTTTTGATCTTATTTCTATTTCCGATTTTCATCGTTCTGTATCAATAATCGGTGCATCTGGAGTAACTTATTAATTCAACGGAGACTCGGATACGGATAAATGTTGTTGAGAAGTCGAAGGAACCAATTAATTTAATTATGTACTACCAGATTAAGTCTGACCGAGAAATTTCATCATACCTAAACTTTAAACCTGGTTAGATACTACTCTTTCCACTTTTCTTTTTCTTTTTGCTGCACCAGATTCCCATTTTCTCCCTATCTCTCTTAGTGCCTAAGCCTGGCATGATTGATAAATTATGAAAAAGGCCCAGTACCACTATTATTTATTCTCCCATCAAATACTTTTAAAATTTATAATATGATATAAAAACATGTTGCGAGATTGTGTCTGCATGCGATGCTTTAATTGGCTTTCTAATGATGGGAAGTCTTGAGGTATGCCCCGTCTCTGACCGAGGACTCCCCGCGCGGCAGCAGCTTAACTCCAGCTAATGTTGCCAGACTAAATATGAACGAATGAGCGGAAACTACAAAGTTGAGAAATTTTTAATAAAAGAAAATGAAAAACAATATTTTTAAGGATTATTTATTCATATGCTTTCATGCATCGATAAATAGAATATCTTAAAAAAAAAAGTCGATATATCAATTTTCCGCTGTTATGGCAAAAAAGAGGTATTGAAAATTTTCTAATTTATTTAATTATATAAAACCCTGTGGCGTGAACTTTTCGATTTTGCTTACTTTTTCTTTAATTTATTTCGGCTTTGAGGTGCGAGGCCCTATGCACTGCGAGGCCGTGGGCAGTGGCCCACACCGCCCACGTCTGGTGGGCGGTGTGACCTTCACCACCCTCTGTCGGATGGTGAAGGTTAAAATCACCAAAAATGAATATCGGAGCCGTCAGGGATTCAAGAAAAGATTTGATCAGCATAATATTTAATCCCCGTGTTGCGTAAATATTTATAATATAAAACGAAATGTTTCGAACATCAATTTTAATTGCGAGGATTTCTAAGTCTCTTGTTTGTTGAATCTGTATAGGAATTCGTTGTGCAGAAATATTTGAAGGAACAGCTATTACTAAGCCTCCACCTGATCTGTTTTCTCTGTCTTTTCTAGAAATGGTTTTATTTGGAAAATTTATATTTTCGTGATTTGTTAAAAGGTTTCTTGATATCTGCTTCAGAAAAGGGAGGGATTTTTAACCATATGAATTTATTTTTGAGGCCTCTGCAATTCCATTGAATTATGTTCATAAATACTTAAGCAGATAAAATTGAACTAGAAGAAACTATCCTTCCTTTGAGGAAAGAAAATCAAACTATATATATAATAGAGACAAAATAAAAGGCAATAATTAGCCCACAAAACAAAGACTTGAAAAAAGAAAGGAACGTATATTTCCAAAAATATCTTATTTCTGTATTTATCCGATGTCTATTTCTATGTTATTGGATGCGTCGCTTTCACTGGATACACGGGTTTTACGGATTGAGGATTTGTTATCTACTGCCTTTTTTCTTCCGAAATGGAGAATGACTCGATTTCCCCATTTCAAAAACATTGTTAAGGTGAGAAAGTACCGATTCTATTGTTTTTTCTGAAAAGCTTCCAAAATGAAAGAGGTTTGCTTTCCCAAAATTGCTTGAAAATATACCAACATGTTTTCAAGTTTTTTTCCAGATGGTCCTGCATATCTAGATTAACTGCATTAGTTTGAATTATTGCAGGTAGCCGCGGTAGCCAAGTGGTCTAGGCATCGGATCGTGGCTAGCATGTCATGAGTTCGATCCCAGTACCATTGAAGACCCGCCGTGTAGGTGCGATGCGCGTTAAATCTGTCGAGAGCTCAAACGTCCTCCCGTTGGTGTGGTAGTTAGGAGAGGGGGTGCCAGCTCAGGTGTCGTCCGCGTCACTTGACCATGGTTCAAAATTGCGCGGACCGTCCCCAAAAGCCCTCGTGTAGCTGAACAGTGGGACGTTAATATTCACTCACTCACTCTTGAAATTATTGCAGAGTAAGATGCCCTTTTATTGTTACGGTATCTTCTTCGCACCTCTCCCAATGTAAGATGTTGTTCACATTTTAAAATTCCAATATATTTTTTTCTTTCATGTAATCGGGGCGATTTTGTGAATTAGCAGGGTGATCACCTTTGCAATTTATGCACCTTGAATTACTAGAACATTGTCCAGAATGCGAAACACCACAGTTAATACATATTGAAGTTTTTTGACAAAATCTAGCAGAATGTAAAAAACAAACAAGTTGTACATTATCTGGGTTTATCTATGAAATTTTGAATTCGATGATTAATGAACCACAGTTTTACAGTTTCTATTAAAGTCGTCCCGAGTATTGTAATTAATAATAGTGAGAATTGTTGCTGAGTACCATTTTTAACAAATCTTCTCATCTCTATTATTTCTAAGTCATTGGTTTCTTGCAGTTCCTTTGCTATTTCATCCAGAGATATATTAAGTGGAATTTCATAAATAAGAAATCTAGACGTGAATCCCCCCCAAAGAATATTCGTCTTAACTGACACATTTAAATTTTTCTCAAGAGATAAAATTTGCGCTGCACATACTGGATCTAGTGTAGAAAATCGTATCTTTCCATTATGAGTAAATGACATACTTTTTATATTCTCATGACGAGAAATTTTTTTAAAAATTTCTGCATGTAAAAGCTGTGGATTGGACTTTGGTATCTGAGAGGATCCTGGACTATTTTCAACTAATATATTGATTTCGGTTATATTTCTTTGTCCAGCTCGTAAAATAATTTCCTCGTCCCTCACAGAAGACGGAATAATTTTGAAAATCCTGATTCCATTGTTAAACTATTGATAATTAAGGGCTGTTCATTAACATCTCAGACGTTGAAGCTGGAATGACTCAGCTTGAGACCTTTTTCAAAACGAAAAACTAGAGTATTTATTTTATGTCTATTTTTACATACACAATTATTGTTTAGACAATTTATCGTTTCCAGGCACGATTAACTGGCAGTTAAAGGGCTTTTCTCCTGTTCTTGCGAAATGCTGTTATTGTTTTGTAATAAATATTAGTCTGTTCTTTTACGAATGATAATGACAAATAAAACTCTCAAAAGGTTTCTTGTCTTAAAGAGACATTTCATTTCATATTTATTTAAACTCCATTACGTATCTTTATATGTCATAAAAGACATAAATAAAAAAAAATATGCTATTCACCCTCTACTAACCGTAACCCGACTCCTAACGACAATGGGCACCGAGCCATAGCTTCTATGCTAAACCTATTATGCACAATCGTTTGCTACAGAACTGAATTTAAGAAATGAATTGCATCTTCAATTGCAAACATCTAAATTATTGAGTAGTGGCTCCTATAACCATAAATCTTCATCCAACAGGGACACTAAATCTACCATCCCACAAAATTTGATCTAAATCCGTGACTCTAAGACCTAGCACTCCCTTTGTGAAATGTTTAAGGGCTTATTTGCAGATCTATATACGGAAATTATTAGGACAAGCTTTGGCATTGGTTCTTTCATTGTTGATTGCAGTGATTTTAAGGCTATGGTTGATTGTTGGGAGGAGACAATGAGGAATATTTCGTTTCACAATAACGCATGTCATTCCTAATGGGTGAGAAATTCTGTCATTTCTATGGGTGTGATAATTTATTATTGGGGTGAAGGGCATACAAAGTCACGCGTAAATGGGGCTCCTGCATCGCAATTATATCTGAGTTACAGTTTTGGATGAATATTTTTAGTTCTCTCTCTCTTTAGTTTTCTACGAAACCAATTTGCATTCTAAATACAATTTGTAGTGAATTATTAATGATTCTTTGCTGATTGTATGTTGTGAATTCCCTCTTCTAACATTCAAATGAGAGCAGCGATGCATTCAGATTTTGACGATATTGTTTGAACGAATTGAGTCTAGTACTGAAAGCATAATACTAGGTATAGTACTGCCGGATCTTTCAGTGAGCATGCAAATAGGAGATTTTAGGGGATGATGGTATTTTTTTGGAATATAGAAGTGGCGGAGCCGTGTGCGTGTATGTGGGGGGGGGGGTACTATGTGGCTTTCTGAGTGTTGTTTTGTGCGAGCTGTTGGTACAATGTGGTCTTTTGGGCAGCTTGCTTCTAAGCATGGGTCGCGGCTGGAGCTGGTGGTTATTGAGCAGTGCCTTTTTGTGTCATGGGTTTTTGGAGCAGCTCAATAAGTTGGTCGCGCTTTTCCCCTCCCACAAGCGGCAGAAAGAGTCTTATTCTATTTTTCTGATTCCTTCTTTGTAAGATGGGCCTTTCCGAAATTAATGCAGCGTGGAGTGCTGGGAAGAGAGAACAGATCTCTGGCATCCAAACACTAGGGTAGGGGTGGGCAAACCACGGCTTTTTGTGTAGATGGTTATGGCTCTTCAAACTTCAAGTTGAATGAATTGTTAAGAAAATAACATCTACTATAAATTGTTGTTTTCTTTCCCCCCTACTTTTAATTTTATACAGGAAAAACTTAGCTTAGTCGAGTCTAAAACTAAACATTTGACTGCTCGGGGAAAATATTAAAAACAATTTTAAGGCACTAAAAGAGTCTAATTTATTGGTAAGAATGACGCCATGTAAACACACTTTTCTGAATGATTTCTATTAACGTTTGTTTATTTGCATACATGAGTTATAGGGAGCAATCCTGAACGTGAGCAAGAGAGATACACATAAAACCCCAATAGGAGCGATAAAACACATTCCGTATTTAGCGTCCAGTTTAAGGGTTAATAAAAAGAGAGTTGTGTGTGTGAGAAGATTTTTATATACAGGAAGAATCAAAGCTAATTTTAGTGTGTAAACATGATATTTTAGAATAAAGTTCTAACGGTATTATTCCAACATTATGATGTTTTTATATTAGTTGTTCTTGCATTGAGCCACAGAAATAAAAATTTTTTTTGAAAGTTCTTAGTTTTGGAAGGAACGGAATACATTACTTTGCGCGAGTAAAGCTTTATTTCAATATTTTAAACGAAAATGTTAATTGGAATGCAACAGACTTGATCGCAAATACAACCGGAGGCTTCATTTCTTGTCCTGTCACGCGTATGTGGCTCTTTGATATCTTGACCATTTGTATGCATCTTCTCCACAAAAGTTTTTCGACTTCTGTACTAAGGCAGGGGTGGGTAACTAGCAGTTCGTGGGCCACGTGCGACCCACGAAGAGTTTTTATGCAGCCCACCAAGAAATTCAAAAAATCTGCTTTTAATCGAGATTCCTTTCCCGTGCGTGATCCAAGATTCATCTTTTATTTTTCACTATTAGGAAGACAAAGTAACTGAATTTTTTTCCACTAAGAGATGATGTGTAGAGCTTGGAGGACGAGGTCACAAGAAGATTTCAGGACTTTGAGAAAATTTAGCCTCAATTCAATTTGCGCTGTTATCCCATTACCTCTGATATTGATACAGCATCTGAATTGATACATCAAAAAAATGTAGAACAATATAAAATTAGTACACAAATAAATTGGATAAAACTGCTACTGTTTTATTTATGTTATAATAATTATTTTTTTTTATAATGAATGCAATTATTTTAAAAAGGCGCTGCCCTCTGTCATCTTCTCCTCACGCTATGCGAGTCCCGAGCTAAAACAAGTTGCCAACCCTACCTTATGTATAAATAAATTTATTACTGCATCACGAAAAACTTTATACATACATATTTATATTCGTTAGGCAGACGATTGATACCTCTCTTTTCATTTTTGACGCCCACAGGTGAACAGAATCCCCAGATGAGTTTTTTCTTTCAAAGTAAACTACAGATTCTTCTCTCACGCCCAGAGGCAAAACAGATGCTGAGCTGACTCTTAAACTGTTTGATGTGTTTCCCTTTATCTCTTCTCTGACACCCAGGTGAATATATTCACAAATGACATTTTCTTCATAACAATCTTTGGAAAGGACACACTTGTTTTGACGGCTGTCCATTCTTTCATTTTTTCACCCATGTGGGCCATGATACACTTAAAAAGAAAGGAGTGTCGGCCTTTTGTGAGAAAGAAATGCCAAGGAGTGTGTTAACAGTGTCAAAGTGAAAAGTCGATTTATAGATCCTCCATGTGGTATACGAGATGCGGCGATATGGATGTTCTCAGTCGAGACAGACTTTTGTCACTGAAGAACCAATGTGGTTGGGACCAAGTCAGAGGGTGCCGGGTACAGACTCGGGATCATCACGAATCAGAAATTATTAGAGCTGTGAAAAAGGCTGATCTACGGGGTCTTAGGAGACGGTTTGGAAGGTGACTGGGGACTTCCTCGAGACCTGTGTAACAGGTTGAGGGGCACAGCGGATAAAGAAGCGATCAAAAAAATTTGGTGATTAGAGTAAAAAGGTTGCGGGGCAGCCGTACCCTACTGCGTGACCAACTAGAACTTTAACTTGTTTCTTCGGTGGAGTTAAACATTACGATCCTGTTGCAGACCTGTGAGAAAGAGCTCAACAGACGACGATACCCATTTTATGACTAATAGACTATTTCAGATACAATAGACCACGTGTAAAAAAATTCGGCTCTAACTATTTCTAAATAAAAAGTAATCTTGTACTCTAAAGTTGTGTGATCCCTCTCACTACCCAAGAATTAAATTAACTTTTGTAACAGACACAGCAAAGCGAGTGTGAGTATATAGATATACACTCACATTGATGTGTAAAACTTAAACAGCAATGTAAATTTTAAGCAGATAGCACTGAAATTGCCGAAAAGGAGTTATCGCGATCAGTACAATGGACACTCCTTTCAGTAGAAAGAAGATGCGTATGCAAATGTCAAGAACAAAACGTCTTAGGTGAAGTGAGTGTATGTAAAATGCGGGTGGTCGTCATGCGCAGCGCAAGACTACAATAAAAGGAAGAATGGAGAAGCAATTAAAAACATTCACTGCAAGTGCAAGAGAGTTCTTTCATGAAATGAGACGAGAAGAAATCACCTGGTTGACTTCTCACGTGGAAGAATAATCGGAAAGCTGCAGAAGGGTCGTAGCTGAAGTAGTCGGAAAGTTGAAGTGTAGCTGAAGAGTTCGGAATCAAGAAAAAGTGTCATTTTGTGCACTTGAAAAGCCTTCCAAAGCATAGGTACAGCTGTTATAAAGGTTGGTGGGGGCCGCTCTACGAAAACAACTGCAGTGGATGACCGATGTACCATCTTGCATGTAAAAAGAACCCGATACCAGTCAACAAGCATTATTGCTGAACAACAGTGCAACAAGTGTCACGATTTACTGTACAAGACACCTTCTCATAGGTAGCCTACTCACCCACTGTCCTATAAACGCTTCTTTAATTTGATAGCTAGCCATCAGTGGTAAGTTAGTTTTACCGTGAGACGAGTAACTTACGTTGGGAAGCGCGGATTTAGATATCCGTGTTCATACAAACTCCACAGAGAACATGAATCTGTTTTGTGTATACACATTTATAATTTTATTTGCCAACTTTTTTTTCAACTCGCAGAACCCTTAGGTCTTATTTGTGGTGCCCTAGGGTTTCGCGGAATACAGCTTGAAGATCACTGATGTAATGCATGAGTATTTTCGCATATTAAACATAATGTAGATTTACACACATTTAGAATCACAACAAAGATTTAACATTGTTATCTTTTCCTAGAATGTTTTGCATTTCATTTGTCTCTTTTAGAAAGTTTCTCTCTCATGCTAATATTAAAAATTTTTTCTGTATAAGACTGCTTTCGTATGTTCATTCTCTTTATACATAAGTGTCGCTTGAAGTAACTTGCGTTGATTGCTTTGATGTTATATGTGGATTATAACCTTTTATTCAGTTTAAGACTTTTTAATAAATAAATATATGTGAATATATATTCCAAGTTCGAATCTATTCTTGAAGTCGAATAGCAGTTCGTTTAAAATTATTTATAATCTGAACACTCATTAAAAAAGTGTTATTTTAAAATTTTGGATATCCTGCCTTGCACAGGGTGTTATCCTCTTTAATATTATATTTGCTATAATAGCGGATTTTATATTTTTGTAACTTAACTCATGCAAAGAACGAGCATTTCAGCTAGTCATCAATATAGTTCTGAGAACAAATTATAGATGTTTTTCTTATGCCAATTTCTCCTACCCCACTCCATAGAAAATACATAGGTTTCTGACTGTGATGGAAAAACTGTGACTAAATTCTCACGGAAACTATAGCCAATGTATATATATATATATATATATAGATCATGACGATCCTTTTAACTTCTTAAGAACATATATTCATCACAAATACATTAATCGTCTTGCTATTTCTGATTTCAAAACCACCATACAACAATAGGATTTCAAAGTCAGCATTTTAGTGGTTTTGCTGTGAAGATTCTGTTTTAACACTCTTCACACAGTTTATTTTTTAAACACCCTTCTTAAAAATCCTATAATATGAAAAATTTCTACATTTTTAGCAACCAAACCAAATTTCTACATTTTGACAACCAACCAATTTTCTACATTTGTGACAACCAACCAAGTTATAGCCTACCAAATTTGAATGTAATCTTTCTTGGCGTCTTCCTTACAAGCTGGTATAAAGGATGCGTTTAAGTGCAATTTAGATTTTTATCACAACATATAAAAGCTTTCTATAGGTTTCAAGAGTGTTGGATCTCTTGGAATAAACTCTGTGAGCAGAAGTTTTAAAATCTTTTTGGAAGAATCCTTTTACTGGGTAATTCTTTTGATATTTTTCTGCTTAAACATTTTGGGAGAATTTTTTGCTTAATAGTAGTCGGTTGTTTTTTCATATTTATATGAGATTTTTTATACTTTGGATTTTTTATACTTAGAATTTTTATAATTTAAATTTCTATTTATATTATTTTGGTCTTTCCTACCGAGTTGAAAAGGGGGAAGGTTGGCGCCTTTAAACTAGTTTAACACCACTTATTCGGTCCTAAGTCCGAAATTGCATTTTGACTCGCTAGGTTCTTATTTGTATTTCATTAGATTTGATCTTAATTTTTTTCCCTGTTATGTTCTATTTTATATATAAAATTTTTTCTATATATATATATATATATCTATATATATAAAGGAGAAAAGCGACTCACTGACTGACTGACTGACTGACTGACTGACTAATCACGAAATCTCTGGAACTATTCAACCTACAAACTTGAAATTTGGTAGACATGTTCCTTTGATAGAGTAGACATCAGCTAAGAAAGGATTTTCCGAAATTCAAAACGCAAGGGGCGTTACGGGGGGTTAAGGGCTTTAATAATAATTGTTTCCATGTTTAAACTACTCGATGTACAATCTTGAAATTGGGTAAGCAGATTCCTTTCAGAGAGTTGAGATCCGCTACAAAATGAGTTTGGTGAAAATCGACCCCCAAGTGGCGTTGCAGGGGCTTAGGTGGCGTTATAGATAATTATTTCCATTTTTAAACTCTTTGACGCACTGTCTTTAAATTTGATATATATAGATTCCTTTCGTAGAATAATGATCAGTTACCAAACGGGTTTTGTGAAAACAGACTTCTAAGTGGCGTTGCGGGGGATTAAGGGGCGTAATAGATAAATATATCCGTTTTTAAACTACTTCACCTACCTGCTTGAAAATTGGTAGGTAAGTTTCTTTCATGGAGTAAATATCCGCTACAAAATGGGTTTTGGGAAAATTGACCCACAAGGGGTGTTGCGAAGGGGGGGGGTTTAAGGGCGTTATAAATTCCTATTTTTAAGTTATTAGACGTACAGTCTTGAAACTTAGTAAGCAGATTCCTCTCATAGGGTAGAGATACGCTAAAAATGAGTTTGGTGAAAATCGTCCCCCAAGTGGCGTTGCAGGGGCTTAGAGGGCGTTATAGATAATTATTTTCATTTTTAAACTATTTGACGCTCTGTCTTTAAATTTGATAAATAGATTCCTTTCGTAGAATAATGATCAGTTACAAAATGGGTTTTGTGAGAACAGACTTCTAAGTGGCGTTGCGGGGATTAAGGGGCGTAATAGATAAATATATCTGTTTTTAAACTACTTCACCTACATGCTTGAAAATTGGTGGGTAAGTTTCTTTCATGTAGTAAATATCCGCTACAAAATGGGTTTTTAAAAAATTGACCCTCAAGGGGTGTTGCGGGGTGGGGGGTTTAAGGGGCGTTATAAATTCCTATTTTTAAGTTATTAGACGTACAGTCTTGAAACTTAGTAAGCAGATTCCTCTCATAGGGTAGAGATACGCTAAAAATGGGTTTCGTGAAAATTGCCCCCAAGTGGCGTTGAGGGGACTTAAGGGGCGTTATAGATAATTACTTCCATTTTTAAACTATTAGACGCACAGTCTTTATCTATATATATAAAGGAGAAAAGCGACTGACTGACTGACTGACTAATCACGAAATCTCTGGAACTATTCAACCTACAGACTTGAAATTTGGTAGACATGTTCCTTTTATAAAGTAGACATCAGCTAAGAAAGGATTTTCCGAAATTCGAAACGCAAGGGCGCTACGGGGGGTTAAGGGCTTTAATAATAATTGTTTCCATGTTTAAACTACTTGATGTACAATCTTGAAATTGGGTAAGCGGATTCCTTTCAGAGAGTAGAGATCCTCTACAAAATGAGTTTGCTAAAAATCGACCCCCAAGTGGCGTTGCAGGGGCTTAGGGGGCGTTATAGATAATTATTTCCATTTTTAAACTATTTGACGCACTGTCTTTAAATTTGATATATATAGATTCCTTTCGTAGAATAATGATCAGTTACCAAACGGGTTTTGTGAAAACAGACTTCTAAGTGGCGTTGCGGGGATTAAGGGGCGTAATAGATAAATATATCCGTTTTTAAACTACTTCACCTACCTGCTTGAAAATTGGTAGGTAAGTTTCTTTCATGGAGTAAATATCCGCTACAAAATGGGTTTTGGGAAAATTGACCCACAAGGGGTGTTGCGAAGGGGGGGGTTTAAGGGGCGTTATAAATTCCTATTTTTAAGTTATTAGACGTACAGTCTTGAAACTTAGTAAGCAGATTCCTCTCATAGGGTAGAGATACGCCAAAAATGAGTTTGATGAAAATCGTCCCCCAAGTGGCGTTGCAGGGGCTTAAGGGCGTTATAGATAATTATTTTCATTTTTAAACTATTTGACGCTCTGTCTTTAAATTTGATAAATAGATTCCTTTCGTAGAATAATGATCAGTTACAAAACGAGTTTTGTGAGAACAGATTCTAAGTGGCGTTGCGGGGGATTAAGGGCAGTAATAGATAAATATATCTGTTTTTAAACTACTTCACCTACATGCTTGAAAATTGGTGGGTAAGTTTCTTTCATGGAGTAAATATCCGCTACAAAATGGGTTTTTAAAAAATTGACCCTCAAAGGGTGTTGCGGGTGGGGGGTTTAAGGGGCGTTATAAATTCCTATTTTTAAGTTATTAGACGTACAGTCTTGAAACTTAGTAAGCAGATTCCTCTCATAGGGTAGAGATACGCTAAAAATGGGTTTCGTGAAAATTGCCCCCAAGTGGCGTTGAGGGGACTTAAGGGGCGTTATAGATAATTACTTCCATTTTTAAACTATTAGACGCACAGTCTTTATCTATATATATAAAGGAGAAAAGCGACTGACTGACTGACTGACTAATCACGAAATCTCTGGAACTATTCAACCTACAGACTTGAAATTTGGTAGACATGTTCCTTTTATAAAGTAGACATCAGCTAAGAAAGGATTTTCCGAAATTCGAAACGCAAGGGGTGCTACGGGGGGTTAAGGGCTTTAATAATAATTGTTTCCATGTTTAAACTACTTGATGTACAATCTTGAAATTGGGTAAGCGGATTCCTTTCAGAGAGTAGAGATCCTCTACAAAATGAGTTTGCTAAAAATCGACCCCCAAGTGGCGTTGCAGGGGCTTAGGGGCGTTATAGATAATTATTTCCATTTTTAAACTATTTGACGCACTGTCTTTAAATTTGATATATATAGATTCCTTTCGTAGAATAATGATCAGTTACCAAACGGGTTTTTGTGAAAACAGACTTCTAAGTGGCGTTGCGGGGGATTAAGGGGCGTAATAGATAAATATATCCGTTTTTAAACTACTTCACCTACCTGCTTGAAAATTGGTAGGTAAGTTTCTTTCATGGAGTAAATATCCGCTACAAAATGGGTTTTGGGAAAATTGACCCACAAGGGGTGTTGCGAAGGGGGGGGTTTAAGGGGCGTTATAAATTCCTATTTTTAAGTTATTAGACGTACAGTCTTGAAACTTAGTAAGCAGATTCCTCTCATAGGGTAGAGATACGCTAAAAATGAGTTTGGTGAAAATTGCCCCAAGTGGC